>CALNXK010000059.1:1387500-1390000 GCA_942486035.1 Porites lobata | reverse complement strand
GGAAAGCGTATCCCCTGCGATTTTTTAAATAATTTGAGCTCTGTGGATCTGTTTTACGAAGAAAAAAGCTGGAATGAAACTTCTTGCAAGAAAATGTTAGGTTTATACTCGGCCGAGCGGCTGATAGCAACAAAACAGTACGCGGCTGTACCTTTCGTGACATTTTCGTGACATTTTCGTGACAATTTTGTTTTAAAACCAAGCCTGGTAAGCTAATCGAGGATTTTAAAATGCCTGGAACCTAGTTTATATCCCGTGAAGCATCTCTGGAGTTGTAGCAACAACCAAAATGGCGATTCGGTGAGGTTTGGAGTTGTGAAGCTTTGTCCGACCGAAATAAGTCATTCGCAACTATGGCGTCCATTACTGGACTACAGATAGAAAACCGAGGGAAATAATGCGCCTTTGGAAGTATTTTCCAGTGCAAAAATCGTCCTTTTAACGACTGTTTTGGAAACATCTTCCATTGCAGAAGTGATATCGAGTCGTGCAAATTTACTTCAGTGAAGGGTTTATCCTCTAATCGACGAGTATTTCGCATGACTTCGTCAAGATTTTAAGACAATGTATGGAGAAATGGAGCGTACAACGAGAGATAAAAGTGGCCACTTCGGGAAGTAAGTAAACCTACTTCTAATTAGCTATTTTTAACCCAGATGCGAAGGTTACACAGCGCTTAACATGTTTCGAGTCGTGCACCGAACAGCCTTGAGCTCATAATCGATGTATTTGAAAAAGTTTCCTTTTCTCCATACATTTTCTTATACGAATTCGCAGCCATTGTGGCCTTGGTGCGCACGCGCAACCGCCATCTTGTCCCTAATTTCTGGCAATGCGTGGTTGCGATCGGCAAGAAGCTACAGTGATAAACTAATACGCTGGTTAACAAACCCAAACAGGAACTTCAACGAGACTAATGAACCATTGTCAGCTCTAACATTACAAACACGACCATCTATGAAAAACTAACATCTTACAATGGCAAGCGAAGAATATTCCTAAAATGACATTAAGTAAACTCGCGAGCTAAGCAAAAATTCAAGCACAAGTAAAAGCAAGACGTCAAACAGGAAACTGCCTATAAGTGTATCACACCAAGTAGCTATAGTTTTATTTTTCTTAAAACCCATAAATGAACTGAGAACCAGATATTTGCAGGGGCCAAAGTCTTCTCTCACCATGGCAACCCAATATAGCCTACATGCATGCAGTGAGCTGAATGCGGAAGCATTTATTAACAAACAAATCAATCATATGTGACCCCCCACAGGATTTTAATGCTCAAGGTGAAATTACGCTCATGAAACGCTTCCACTTAAAAACAAAAGAATTTATTTTAACACGCTTTAGCACGCTTGAGACAATTAAGCGTGAGGAAGTTGAACAAAAGAGCGTGGAAAAGTTGTTAAACAACAGCTTGCGTGCGAAATAGCGCAATTCGCTGTCAGCGTGCTCAAGAGCACGCAAGGCGTGTTATCTAGAGCGACAGTACTGCTCAAAAGTACCCGAACCTTGCTTTTTCTCTAGCTTTTAGAAGCGAGAATCGAGTCTCTGCTCTTGAGGAACGAAAAAAACAAACAAACAGAATTTTTAAATATTAACCAGTCGAAACGGATGTTAAGAAAGTACTTTATTCCTTCGCATCTGCAGAAATTCACACCGCCCGTCAGTGATTTCATGCGCATGCACCCCTTTATGTCTTACACTTTGACGCGTAAAGGTTTTACTTTTAGCTGAAAAAAAAAGCGACGATAGTTTGCTTATCTGAACTTTTGAACAACTGTGTCGTTTCAAAAGCGGCGAACAAAGCAAGGAAATTGGTCGTCAAGGGCTAATTCGTTTGTTGGAATTCCGGGCAAAATTTTATATAAGTTAACCGACTTGTTCTGGCTCAAGGAATCAGCGATCAATCATTGCAATGGCTGAACATATACACGAAGCAAAATGTTTTAAGGTCTTCTAGTGTTCGCTTTCTTCTTTACTAAGTGATGATTTATAGTAGTTTAAGTTTAAATTCCATGAAACAAATCTATGTACCATTTTATTTAAGTTTTATCGACTACTATAGTTATCAGTTGCAATTCATTTCGCTGAACACACAAGCCATTTTATTTTTGCTGTTGTAAGTAATCTATCGTATTTAGCGTGTCTCATACCCAAATTGTACGCTAAGTGTACCATAAAGCGCGCGCTTACCGTGACATATAGCATGCTACAAGAAACAAAAGATTTGGCGTATATAGTTTACCAAAACAAAGCCAAGGGTGTCCTTCTTTGTTGTATCAATTTTATATGCGCAAATCCGTGATCTAAGACATGCTAAGCGTTTCGTGAGCGTGCTTTCACCTTTAGCATCAAAGTCTTGTGGACGGTCACATATCAAGAAGGAAATATGCTATGAAATAAAAATGATGCAATTTTGCTGCACTTAAAGCCATAAATGAAATGAGATATTAGTAATCGCTTTGGTACCAGATTAAGGCCATTTCGTGTGTAAACA
>CALNXK010000059.1:1357500-1382500 GCA_942486035.1 Porites lobata | reverse complement strand
CAACATTAAAAAAGCGGCTTCTTGTGAATTGATTGGCGCCAAGAAAAGGGCGCAATTTTCAGCTTCATTTATTTATTTAAGGTATTCTGCATTTATTGCATTCCGCATAATTATGTCATTCCTCAAGCCATGCCACGTGCCATTCCGCAAACTCATTCCTCCTTTTACCCTCACCGCTAAAGTAAACACAGACAGGACGTCAGTGAGTCGCGTTATACCAAAAACCATTCATTGCTTAATCTTCGCCCTTCGCGCCACAAACGCCGTACTCGTACTACTCGATCCAGACCGGGCGCAACCTTCCCAACGTCCGTGACCTCAAGAACGTCCGCTGCTTTAGTTCTCTAATGGCATTAAGTAAACTCGCGAGCTAAGCAAGTCAAGCACAAGTAAAAGTAAAACACCAAAACAGGAAACTACCTATGTGGAAAAATCAAGACTAACCTTGACTTACTATGACCTTTAAGGGGTGAGCCAGATCTAAAAATAACTTTCAGAATATCTCAGGCATGTTAAGGCATAGAATACCTCATAATTTGCATAATTTGGCGAAGTGGCATTTGAAACGGATTGTTTTGATCAGTCGTCATGAAACTTGGCAAGCAGTTTTAGCTCGATGGCCTTAACGATAGGTGACGTATTCATTGTTGAAATATTAGTCACGTGACCTGCAACTGATCGTAAACGTTTAACGTGTTCAAATTAAAACGGGGGAAAGGAAATGAAAGAGCAGCAAATATTCTTAGTCACCAGTGTTTTTCCCATGGCCTGGATATTATGAACTCGCCCTGCATGTATGCCTAAGTGGAGCAAGGATTATGAAATAAGGAAAAACAGGTCACGTGACTTATAAGAGACTTAAATATTTTTTAATAAAAATGCTTTAAGCCACGTGCACCTTGCAAGGTTAATTGACAATCCAGACAATTTCGCTGACAATTTGATGACAAGTATTTTTAAGTTGAAGTTTAACAACCTTGCCCGTTCGAGAAAACAGGTTTTGAGACGTCATGGTCCAAGGAATGTCACGTGATGCTTGGGATGAATTTTTCAAAAGTATTTTAGTGAGATATGTCTTATCACATCTTTGTGGAACCCTTTACTTGGAACCTTCTGGGTCATTAAAAAGGACCTTTTCCTTCTCTGCGGGGGGTCTTTTTAGCCATTCAGCCCATGCCGTAACTTGCCGAATACTTCACAACATAATGCTCTGAAAGTGAAATATGGGGTGCCCTAGGGACCGATAGTTTATTACGTCACGGGGAGCAGGGTTTTGGAGGTGGGGCACAATTTTTAAGAGGCTTGATTTTGGGGGGGCAATTTTGAAAATGCAGAAAATGTGAGGGGGATCGAAATATTAAGACACAGGACTGGCCTTCTTTCTATGTAAAAGTTGTCAAATTATATTGGGATTGAAGCAAATCCACGTTTCCTTCTAAACCAGAGAAAAAAATACTCTTTGGCGGTTCTTTGGCGGTTCTTTGTTCCCCGTATAAAACTTGGCAGCTATTTCTCCTATCAGGAATGTAGTGTGCATGTACGCACATACGCCTTTGCATACAGCTGAAATCTGGAAAAGTATATCGATTTTTCTAATTTCCTGAGAGCATTTTTATTATTAATTCGGGATAAATATTTAGCATTTTATTGTTGTTTTTGTGTTAGGATTTCCTTTATTCTTTTACTGATTAGGTGGAGTGAAATGGATCCGAATGTGAAGCCACAGACATTGGTTGAGACTTTTGACCAAGCCAACTCCAATTCTATCTCTGAGTATATGTAGCTTTCATAACTTTGTTGTCTCATCCTGTGTCGACATGCACAGTGGAGCATAGCTTCAGCGGTATAAAGAGTCTACAAACTCCCTTACGAAGGACCATGACAGATGAGAGATTGAGTTCTCTTGCAATTCTGCATATGAGCACAAGGACGTAACAGGACAATTGCATGACGACGTCATTTTACTCCAACTACCAGAATCCTTCAGTTTGCTGTTTTCTTGTGCAAATTAAGGCTATTGTTCTTTAAACCTCAGTGGAATTGACAAATTTAAACAAGAAAGCAAAGACGAAATGAATTCTGGTAATTGTAGTCAAACATCGTCATCGTCATCGCCCTTAAACACTGTACCTTACCGATAACACTAAAGATGAGTAAAATAAACAACTAATTACTGCGTTTTCCTTCGTCTTTATTTACTGAAAATATCCTGCAGAAAACGCAGGAGATGGCATTTCCGAGACCCTAAATGTAACCTTTCCCCCTGCGTGCACCTTCAACATCGCACGCTGTGCCGCTGACTATCGGTATCTTATAGCTTATAGCTTATGAAATCAATGCCCAAGGATGGAAGTACTGACCTGGTCTAGGAAGGGTTGGAGGGGGGAGGGGTGCATTTCAAAAACTGTTATGGCCAACAGGGGTACAATTTTCATATGTAATATTTGGGGGGGGTGATAAAGTTTTGATACACCACACTTTTCTGACCCCCCCGGACATAATAAACGATCGGTCCCCTAGGAATCACCGGGCCTATACATTTTTACTAGTTTTTCAAGAGGTTGCCTAGTCTTCTTTGCTAGATGCCGTAAAAATGGCACAGAGGTATTCCATATTTCTGAAGATGTCATCAAACCGCTGTGCCTGATTCGTGAATGCTGCTTTTTATCTAAAATTTGGGTTTATTTTCTAGAATGAGAGCGTAGTCTTCATAAAAGAACCCTAAACAAATGATGATTTTTAATCAAAGACAATTTCCAAAAAGGTAATGGAGAGTTCAACTATACTGTTACTAGAATATAACCGAGAGAGTAGAGAAAACGGTGAAATTCACCGAGCAAAATCAAATTCATGTGATAAGTTATAAAGCTGTACTAGGCAATCGTCTTACATCAAGGAAACATAAATAGGCTGCAAATGAGATATCAAAGAAGTTGTAAAGGAGTTGTTTCCTGAGTCCAGAAGTAAAAGTGGGAGCCAGGAGTTCTTCCCCACGCAGATCACTAGTAACAGTCATTCTGATGTTCGATTCATCCGTTTTATCTTAAGGTTGGCTTTGTTCAAGAGAAAGTCAAAAGTCTTGTAACCTCTGTCAGCAGAATTTTTTCATCTTTAAAGGAAATATTTAAATAGCTGTTTTGGAGAGTTCAGTCTATTTTACTGTTACTAGCCGGACTAAGAGAGTAAGGAAGACAGTGAAACTTACGGCGCAAAATAAGATTGGTTATACTTCTCTTGACCCTCATCCTACCAACTTATTTTGCATACAATCATACCAACAGGGGTCAAAACGGACCCCAAAACAAAAGTAGCTTAAAAAACTATACAATAGGTCATAAACTTTAGCAAATTTATGTTCAATAATAATAATAAAAATTGTGAATACAAATATTAACCTTGCTCCTTGCAATTAAAGGAATATGTTAAGTAGGCAAACTTACTTCCTAGGTGATTTTAACATCTTTGTACAAATCATGCCTGCTGGGGTCAGTTTGGACCCCATCACAGACTCGGTATGATAGTGACTACGGACTTTTTAAATATCAACGGTAGTATTTGTTTTGATGCTAATTGGGTTTTGTTCGTTTGTTTTTTATTTTTGTTGTCACTGTCATTGCTAAATTTTTTGTTGCTGGAGTCGATTTGGACACCAATAGAAAAATGAGCCCCACATTTCCATATCCAAATGTAAAATAAATGTAATATTTGCATTCAAGGTGGCTTACACAACCATGTGAGCTATGGTATATGTTGATTATGAAGTGGGGTCTCATTGGACCCCACTTGATAGAATGAGGGTTAAAACCCGTAAACGAAATGAGATATATTTTGATGTCAGATTTGGGACCAAAGTTTTGGGTCACCATCGCAACCCAACACCGGCTTCGTGCATGCGGTGAGCTGACAGCGGAAGCATTTATTAACAAATAAATCAATCATACCAGCAATGAAATATGCTTTGAACGTTTGAGGCTATTGTCGTGTATAAAGAAGCCGAGAAAGCTTTGACTCCTATCTCCTGTATCATTTTTTTTTTCTTTCATAACAAACCCCACATCAACCCTAACCCCCTTCTTATAGAAAAAGATGCGGTTACTTAGCACTTTGAAAAGGAACAAAAAAGTTTGACAAAAATACTCAATTCGAAAAAGAAAAAAATATGCCCCACAAAATTGAAATGAAATATTTCAGCGCCATCATTTCAATGAGATGTAAAAGTGCTTTTCACAAAAAAGTTTGAGACTCCCGCCGTACAAATGGGTGCTTGGCGTTCTCCTATCCCAAGGATTTTTGCTATGCTTGAGTTTTTACTGCTGATTCTTTTTTTAAGTCAAAAGTTGGCTTTACGAAACTTGATGCCCCCTTAAGAAGGTACTAATTCATATTCCAAGACAATTTTTAAATGGGTTTTGAAAAGTTATATAATACTCGGTTACTAAGACATCAAGAGAGTACGGCAAACAATGATATTAACCGAGCACATTCTCTCTTGCCGAGCAATTTTGAATTTATGAAGGTTGTGAATTGCGGAAGCAACTATCAACTTATAAATCAATTTTTCCAGCTAAGAAGCGCTGAACTTTCTTGCGCTTACGATGTTTATATAACCAACAGAGCGGCCATAAAGCAGAGGTTTCATTTGCAGAAACTTGGTTCTTGTTTAAAGCTAGACTACGAGTAGTCCCCCATTTTTCCTCAGGGATAGTAGAGCGAGCGAAACTCGAGCGCGTGAAAATCACCCCACGCGATAAAAGGCGACACGCGGCGGGGAGACAGAAAAATGAGGGACTACAGACAAGCCCAAGCTTTTGAACCTTCACGGCCGACTGATTTTTGGAGTGTGAAGTTCGTATCCCCTTCCAAATCAATTGAGCGCATCCAATGGGATTCCTTCCCTCATTGAGCTGTCATTGCTCTTGTCATCGGTAAACAGCGGGGGATACTTATGTCAAGCAACAGACAACGGCTGTTTCGTGTGAAGAACTTGAGAGTGTAGGCAATTCACGCCTTTTATTCATGCCAAAATGCTGCTTGCTCCAATGAATTTTTTTTTCTCTGACGGGTAGATTATGCTCTGGAGGAAAACGTTCTGACTGAGCAATTGTGGTTTTTGCCGCTTATTTCATACTGAGAGGTCGTGACAGGCATATTTTTTCTGCGGTTATTGTTTATGGCATGATTTGCCTTCTGATATAAGAGCATTTTCTTTGACCTCTTTTGAAAAGTAAAATTCTTCAATGCGGCTAAATAAGGGTTTTGGGTTGTTTAATTTCTGCGGCGATTGCCACCTGGATTTGAATAGTTTTAAGCGATTTTCTTTTTGGCCGTGAATGTGACGGTTTCCTGCAATGTTTTTTCACGCTGGGCCAAGCTCGTTAGCGTTTTTAGTAGGACGGATAGTGATATCCAAATCTCGAAGAATGGATTGCAGTTTAAACTAAAACTACATCAACTATGGAGAATTGTGATGAGGCAAGACTACTGGAAAACAGAAAAGCATGTTTTACTAACCCTTCTTGACCAATTTAGGCCCTTTCTCCTCTAATAGGCCATTTTACAGTTGTGGATAGAAGCGAGGCTGAGGGTGACCTTGTTTTGATACAAACCTCCTTTGCTTTGTTATGGAAATTGTTCTTGAAAAATACTAGTTAGCATAAGAATAACTTAATTTACACAATAAAGCAGGGAGGTTTGTATCAAAACAAAGTCACCGTCTGCCTCGCTTCCATCCATAACTGTAAAATGGCCTATTCTGTGCTATTCAAAGCGCGCTCGCATTCAAATTTGCCGGTTCGATGACTACGAATAATTAATGATGTCAAGCCATTCTGCGCGGTGGGTTCTCCACGCGAACCTCATAAATTGCCGGGTTGCCTTTCTTCTTAGTTGCTTCTACAAGAGCAACTCTAGTTATTTGTTCTGTGCTGTTATTTGTTCTGCTCTAGTTATTTGTTGTGTAAATTGTGCCGTCGAGTGTTGATAGCGGCTGGCGCGTTTTTGATAGATGTTGACAGAGATCCGCAACTGAGGTAAGGCCATCCCCATAAAATGTTTCGTTTCCCATCGCCCTCCCTCTCTTAAAGGTGAGTCGGTCGGTCGGGCAAAAAAAAAAAGAATGAACACATGATTGCATATTAAATCTCACATTTAGTCTGCAAGATATAATCAGATGGTAAAAGATGTATATTAACAGGACTATCAAATGTCTGAAAAGGCTACAAAAACGAAGAATCGATGATAATTTAAGACAATTGATATTAATAAGACAAGATCGTGTGCTTGGAAATTGAAGTACTTGCTTCTTTAAAAGTGATTCTTCCAAAAAAATGGGTCGGTCGGGCGATGGGAAACGAAGCATTAAATTTGGATGGCCTAATCTAAAAGAAATTTTTCTTCGAGATAAAAATATAAAAATGCGATAGATGGCGTTCGGAAATAGCTGCTGAGTGATGTTTTGGGAGCATGTTCCAGCTTTGAGGCTCGTTGTTTGTTCGTTGTTGTTTTCCTACATAAAGTGAAGCAGGGCAGGTTCCTGTGTGCAGTATCGCGCACTAATTCACCATGAAAGCGTCAAATCCTTAAGGCCAGCTCAGTCTCTTATTTCTTCGCCTCGTCATGGGTATTGCACTGTGCTTTTTGTGGGAAAATACTTTGAAAATTTATGGCTCTAGGAAATCTTACGTGCGGTCAGGAACCTCGGTGACTACGTGTTGCGTAGTAAGCGCGAACATGTATATTTTTGTAGACCTGATTCACGATGCCCGCCATTCCAAACACCGCTCACGCGCAATCAGTAGACTATCTGAGGGTAGGAAGATCCATGTTTTGTCATGCAATATTGATTACCGGGATCCCCTGAGTCCATGTTCGCGTTCACCACGCAACACGTGGTCATAGAGGTTTCTGAGTACACGTTAGATTGCCCAGAACCAAAAACCTTGAAAAACCTTTCCCACTAAAAAGACATCGTAATATTCATGACGAGGGGAAGAGATAAAAGGCTTACCTGGTCGTAAGGAAGTGGCGCTTTCAAGCCGAGTTTGCCTACAGTAACCTGCCTTGCTTTGCTTAACGTAGGAAAACATCAACAACAAGCCTCAAAACCATATAGAATGGCCATCAACGAAGCCCAGGTTACACAGAAAAAGCAACAACAGGCCCAAGTTTACGTAAGTACATTTTATTTCTACATTTATGCCTATCTTTCTACGGTTTAACAACTATATTTAATTTCTCATACAAAGTCTTTAAATCGTTCGTAATATGCAAAACAGTATCGAAACTCGCGGTAATTTATGCACCGGGCTTGTGTCAAAATAGGCTTTGAAATGATGATTATTCATATACTATATCAGGATCCTGACTTCAATTTTGACAAAAAAAGCTTTGAAATGATGTTTGGTGATATACATGAGCATAATATAAAACAAACCTGTCTAGGTCATACAGATATCGTTTTTCTATTATCTCTTTATTTTTTTGCCACGACAGGCTTTGAAGTGATGTTTGTTAAAAGCGGAGGTCTCGCGCGCGAGAAGCGCGCGGAGCGGAGTACCATGGATACATGGATAACAAAATCTGGTTATCTATGCATCCAAGAAATTTTGGTTGTGACTAAATCGTTTTTACGACTTACGTACCGTACGTACATACATTATACGTCCACCCTATTAACGTGGATAACAAAGAAAGAGCTAGAGCAAGAAATAAAAAAACAACGGAGACCAATTTCGCTGAGAATTCTATAGCGCTGTTGCAAAATCGGAGAAATACTATAGCAGCCACCAAGGTGAAAATGAGCGTCAGAGGAGTAAAAAGTGAACAGGAACACATGCAACATTTCCTCTATAAAACGTCGACGTGTAACAAGTTGTAGTCGTGCAAAACAAAGGCAAAAACCGAAAAGTACAAAAACAGTGTGCTGCACGTGCAAAGTTGTTTCGTATCTCCAAGCGACCATGTAATGTTCTATTTAGTATATAAACACCGACGAAACGCCAAACAACTTTACCTAAATAGTTTTCTGGTCTGAAAGGTGCAGTTTATTATGAAGCCATAGCAATGATGATATTTTCACATGTGAAGATATCAAATTTTCGTGCAAAAGCTCACTTGGTATTTCATTGGTGTTTATATAAAGTGATGTACTTGATATAAACAATCCTCTCCAGACTTTAAAGATATTGTTTTTACAAAGTCGCTACACCCGATTTTTGGACCATTTTGGTCCAAAAATAAAACAATTCCTCTCTCTTCATTTTTGGTTAAAATGTTCTTTGATATGATGATTGGTGATAAACATGATATAAAGCAATACTCTCCAGGCCAGAAAGATATCGCTTTTACAAAGTCGCTATATTTGATTTTGGTCAAAAACCTGAAAAATTCCTCCTTCCTCATTCATTTTCGTCAAAATAGTCCCAGAAATGATGTTTGCTGGTTATTTGCAGGCTATAAATGTATTGATTTTATAAAATCACCGTGTTGGGCTTTGGAAAAGGTTCAAAAGAAGCGTAGAAAAGATTTTTGGTTTATATATTCTAGGTATACAAGCTTTTTCGAACACCGAAAGAATGAGGGGACTGGGTCGGGCAAGATGTCTGAAGTGTAGTGTTTTTGTGAACTGCGTCTTGGAACTTTCGTTTATGGCGAAAAGTTCAAAAGGAAGACATGGAAACTATAATTTCAACGTCGTCTGAAGAAGAGTCCTGATTACAAAAGCCTTCAACATGACAGGAAGCATTATGCCGAAATTAGAAATGATCCTTGAGAAGCTTGGCGAGGTAGAAGAGAAGTTTGATAAACTGGAAAAGTAGGTAAAAGGGGTAGACAGCACTGAAATTGAGTGAACTACAAGGGAAAGTGAAGTCGTTTGAAAAATGTATTTAAGACGGGAAAATCAAGCAAAAAGCTTGAAGATGGTATGCACTGTGCAAATCGTGAAGAAAGAAAGCTATAATGGAATCTGGATTCCAGAATCCAAGAAATTTTTGCTTGTGAGTGCAGGTAATAGCATGATTCGTAGTGACATTTGGCACAAATACCACGAGTGATATTTCAAAATTGTTAAATTTGAGACAATTTTGAAATATCACGAGCGGTATTTATGCCAAATATCACGTACAAATCATGCTGTTATTTGTTTATACTACTACCAGCAAAAGGTTTGTAATTTTCACATGTAGGTATTTCAAATTAAGCTGAAAAACCACTGCTCTAAGCCAATCAAATTGCAGAAATTTCTCATGTAGTAGTATAAAATCGGGAATAGCAGCTCAAGGAATCCGCAATCCTTCTGAAGATTGGAATCCAGAATCCAAGTTTCACTGACAATGACTGAAACCTATTTGCTGGGAATCCGGAATCCACGGCGTCAAATCCAGAATCCAGAATCCAGAATCCAAGGCTGTCTTGTTAGACGATAAAAACACCAATAATTTGCATTTTTCCAATAGGGTTAGTCCATGCTTTTGGTCAAAAACTTTGAAATTTTTACAATCCTTCTTTTAAGGGCAATATAAGTCGTGAAAATGTGTCTGGTGACGTTCTGGACGGAAAACGAACCTTTTCTACACTATAAAAGCATCATGCTAGGAAAGAGGCAAAATTTGCATTTGTCCATGGTTTTGGTTGAAAATTTGAAAATTTTATATGCTTTCGTTTTAGGCAAAATAGGTCGTGTAAAAATGTGGAGTACTCGTTTTAGATAGAGACGTCGGGTTTTTAAGCTATAAAACGCCATTTTCAGAGAACGATTTTTCATCACGTGACCTAGGTAATTGGCTCCCCTAGGAAATCTAAGGGCCCGGCTTGACTCTAACCCAGGGGCTTTCTTAGGATTGCAAAGTAAGACTTGGTGCTTTGACCTTCAATTGAGTTTGTTGTATATTTGGGGTTAACCCTGGCCCCCGGACTATCGCCTCGTGCAACTCTTACGCTTCTTTCGTGCTTAGCAGCCCATTTCTCATTTTCTCACCGCCGCGACTAATTTAAGTTCTTCTTCCAACAAAAAATGGCTCCTTATCTCTCGTTCTAGCTCTCCGTCGCTCTTTTTCTCGTTAAGGTCCGCTGGCCTGTCGCCTATTTTCTCTTTTTCTCTGTCTTTCCCTTTCTCTATATTCCAAATTTATGGAAATTACAATTAATCTACTCTTAATACTTTAGACAGCACGATACCGTCTTTAGTTGTCTCTGCTTCACAAGACGCGGATGGCTATGCGATTTCCCGCCAAAATAACCTAGAGTTGCATTTGGGTTGCCATACCTGTTGATTGAGCTATTTTACTTTAGTGTACCTGTGGTGCAAACGGACTGGCGGACGGGCGGACGGTCACGTGATTACCAAAATTTGTCGGATGGGTAGATTACCACATTTTCGTAGGTATGGGGCTTCGCTTGCGCGCGCGTGGAGCTCCGCTATGATCTGGTTTTAAATAATATTTTAAAACTTTTAAAGAAAAAATCAAAAGTATCTTCATTTTTAATGTCTGACAATTTTTAACCAGCAATGATCCTTGCTTCAAGGATAAACGTTGAAGTCTTTTGCTCCGAGATCCGCAACTGAGGTAAACTGCAATATAAAAGAAATTTTTCTTCGAGATTAAAATAAAAAAATGCGACAGATGGCGTTCGGAAATGGCTGGTGAGTGATGTTTTGGGAGTATTTTCCCGAGTATGTGAATCAGGCTAAACGTTCTTTGTTTGTTTGTTTATTTGTTGTTTTCTTGGTTACCATTTCCTCGAAACGAACATGGCTTCAAGACGTCTAACAAGGGGCCGTTTCTCGAAAGTCCCGGTGACGTTTTGAGCCCGGAACATGTTTTGTGTTAGCTGTATTTGCATTTACGATCAAATTTTCAATGATTTTGAAAATGATAAGATAAAGTGATCTCGACGAAGCAAAATCGTCTGGTAAATGAGCTAGGATCTGTGCTTCTATTCAACCGGTTTTGCTTTTAAAATTTGCTTTCGGGCCCGAAACGTTTCGGGGCCATTCGAGAAACGGGCCCCTAGCCTGTACATCATCATTGCCAGCAGACATAGCCTACCTCCTACCTGACAGACGTGCGAAAGACAAGGGGAAGGGAATTCGGGCGCGCCCTTTCTTTCCGGCCTTTTAAACGCCTCAGTACAACACAGGCTACCTTCAGAAAGGGTACATTCCTGCACTTCATTCACTGAGAAGCCTTTTGAGAACATTCAATTAGAATTCACGATCGTTTATCGATTTTTATTCACAGTATTTATCGTTTTCGGCTTTTGTTTCTGCGATATAAAGAAAATGTATTCTCTCTCATTTCTGAATCTGTAAGGAAATGGTATGAACAACTGTATTTATAACCACATTAATCCATTCGCCCCTGAGCCGCCCGTAACCGCACGTGCAGATCCACGTCCTTCCTACCGCTTTTAACGTCATCAGTTTTAATGGTCAAGGACAACTTTGTCCGTTGACTTGTGCAGAGTGAGATCTTTCAAACCAAACCAGAATGAGCATAAAAATCTTGTTCCACTACCCACCTTTCCTTTCATCTAATTCTAAGATCCTAAAAGCTTTGCTAAAACTTTTCCCACCAAAATGAAGACTACTAAATGCCCAGCAAAAGAAAAACAATGAGACAAAAAAAGCGCAAAAAGAGGGGAGGCGAGATCGAGAAAGCGAAAACTAAAGGTCAAGACTGCTGTATCACTTTTAAATACAAATTTTGAAAAACTAAGCTAAAGTTTTGCATCTGGATCAGAAGTCCGCGAAGTGTACGATCTCTAAATCTGCAAATGGCTTTATGGTAGGTTTTAGCTCTCTACAGCAGCACGGTGACCAGAAAACAGCTCGACTAGCTTCAAAACGCGTTTTCGGCAAAATTTCCGGGGGCAAATGGGTTAACTAAAAAACAACGAAAAGGGACCTTGTTATATACTTTCATGAGACAAACGAAGTTTCCCCGGGTTGTTTTGCTCTGCAATCAGTTTTTTTGAGTCATGCTGTTTTTGCAAGATGTAGAGCTACTGATCAGCGTTACTGGGTAGTATGGAATTCACATGTGTAACGCACGTACAGGCACATCGGGTTAACCTACATGTGCACCTCTTGTCTACGCGAATCGCATGTTTGAACAGCGTAGGTTTCGGTTCCTAAAACGGTTCGCACACACGAGATGTAACCCGACCTTTTGCTATTTGGCTCTATAGAGACCCTCCCAACTTTCGATATTTTAATTTTCCCAGTATGTTGAGTTTTAGCACGGTTGGTCTTGAATCACTTACTTGTTGAGTAAACTTATCTACACAAGCCATTCGGATTCGCTCGCTCGTAGCAGGGCTGTCCAGTCTAAAGACTTCTTCAATACCTGTTTCACGCCTGTAAACGGACAATGAAATTTGTTACTCTAAATTTTACAAGGAAGTAAAGCGAAGAAGATTAACACCAGTGGCAAACTATATATGGTAAATGGCAGTCACGTTTGATCAGGGCTTATTAAGATCAAACGTGACTGTCACTTAACATTGTTTCAGTACCGATGATGTCGATGTAGGGACCGTTTGACACCTCCTTTCATCTTATACCGGGCGTGGTCTCAAAATTCTGTTAACAAATGTATGGAGAATGTCGAGACCCCAACAGATTAACACTTGTCGCTAGGGTCATAATAATTAAGCAACCGCTAAATAATAAATACTGCACATGCATGGAGAACGTCGGATTTACCTTGCATCGGTAATGGCATTTTTAACGGCGAAAAAGACTGAAGCACCAAGAAATAGAGAGGCTTCCCCGGGGCCCTGAATAGAAGAGAGCAATCAAATTTAGTTTCTAACCACAGCTAAGTTACAACCTTGTTGACCTCCCCCCCCCTTCCCTTCGAGGACACGTCACATTGTTGTGACATATCAAAAAATTCCCCTTTTACCTGTCATTCTAGTCTCCCTCGCAGCTGTCTCGTCACGCAACGCTCCTTCCCAACGGAGCGTTGTGTGACGAGACAAAAGTGGCTGCGAGGGATACTACAGTACATGCAAGAGTGAATAATGAAACAGAGAGGGAATCAAGACGTTGGCCGGAATTTGTGCATTTCACTTGAGTTATTTTTAGAGGC
This sequence comes from Porites lobata, assembly GCA_942486035.1. Lineage (NCBI taxonomy): Eukaryota > Metazoa > Cnidaria > Anthozoa > Scleractinia > Poritidae > Porites > Porites lobata. The sequence goes on along the minus strand of CALNXK010000059.1, from coordinate 1,369,406 downwards.
TATAATTAAAACGGGTTTCTTATTCCTGAGACGTCCGCAAATTTTTATCCATTGTTTGAAACGACAAAAAAAGTCCACGTGCGACTGCCTCAAAGCAAACAATGTGGAGTATTGTAAATGGCTACTGTTGAATTCTCTCTTGACAACACTGATTAAAATTTCGCGGACTTCCCCGGGAGCCAGCAAGCTACCGATTAATTCCAGGTCTAGACTGGGCGTTTACCTCTCTTGGCACATGAAAACATCGAAATTTGAATCACTTACGTCCTCCATACCTAATTTTGGTCGACCCATGAATTAAGTTCGAGTGACCTAATTCTTGATTATGAAATAATAATTTATGGTTAGAAGAAAAATCAATATTGGCCAGTCTTAGAACAAGAGCATTAATAAAATCATATTTGAGCTGCAAGTACTTAGGGTCGGTTATTAAAACGGTTTTTTTAACCAGTGTTGAACAAAACCGCTTTCTGAGTCATTTTTAGTTTGCCCAACGCTTTTATCAAAACACCGTATCATTTGTAAAGCATATAGTGTAGACTAAAAAAGCATTTATCTTTTAAAATTGACACACTGAAGGAGAGAGATGGAGGTCCAAAGATTTTTTAAACCGCCGTCTAAGTTAGTCTTCGTTTAAAAGACCAACCCTTAAAGTCTTCAAAACAAACTCTTCTCAAATCGAGAACATATTTAAATGGTGTATGCTGCTTAACCTTAGACGAGTAGATCGCGTGCTTGTTGGGCGCGCTCTGCAAAAGATGAACGTAAAATTCGAGTGGAATGTCTGAAAATCCTGGAATCTTGTAGGCCCCAGGGCCTGTTGTCCATGGAACGCCAGTCTGTGAAAAACGCACTTCCTCAAGAGTAAACAGGCCCATGCCTTGTACAAAACCACCTTCAACCTAAAAAAAGGTCGTTATAAATCAGGATGAGAAGAGAGACGGACCGGGAAATCTGCGGTGTGTTTATCTACCTTTTTTCCTAAACAATATTTGAAATTCTTCGATTAAAATTTTTCCATTGATTTAATTTATAAATATATCGGATCGATAAAAAACGTTTGCGACTCAGAGGATTTCTCGTTATTTATTTAATCCCTCTTCCACTGCTTATGTTCCGGCCTCTATAAATAATAATAATAATAATAATAATAATAATAATAATAATAATTTTGGAGGTAGGTCATCCACAAAGTGGTTCTACGTCTACCCGATTCCTGATCGAATTGGAATTTGGAAATGTTGCTTTTTGAGGAGAGGGGAAAACCGCAGTACCCGGAGAAAAACCTCTCGGAGCAAAGGAGAGAACCAACAACAAACTCAACCCACATATGGCGTCGACGCCGAGATTTGAACCCGGGCCACATTGGTGGGAGGCGAGCGCTCTCACCACTGCGCCACCCTTGCTCCCCAAATGCCTCCTTTCAATGTCTCCCTTCGAGCTAAGATATAATTCTACCAGTAGACTTTTAATGCAATTTTAGTCATTTAACTTACGAGGGTGTTCCGCGAAGAATTTTAGGAGTGTTAGACACTGACCTGCCCAATGTCGATAGCTGGGTTTAGACTGTCACCAACATCCATCACAATATCTGTACGGAGAACCTTCACCATACAAATTAACAGCAACAGTCAAAGAAAACGTAACAGTGACATTTCTTCCATGATTATCACAATTTCTCTTTAACTAATTTTAACTAACAGGATCCACATGTTACAGCAATTTACCATGTCACTGGTTTGCATAACGTAAAGAGAATTTGATAAAGCTATAGCTTTCATCTCTTCAGCGCCATGTACGGTATACTCCAAGACGGTCTTTGATTCTGGTTTCCGGATCCCAATCACTAACGGGATTTCAAATTCCTTGAGCTGAATTCCGGATTCCATGAGCACAACTCCCGAATTCCAGAATCCAGATTGTCTTATATTTACAAGAGGCGATTTCTGTCAGTTAAATGCCTTTTTGTTTAGTGGCTCGTAAGTAAACTGAAAAAAATTGTCAAATTTTTATATTATGGTAGGCGTCAGCTTGCAATGAAGTAGAACCTTATGGACATTATAATAGATCGTTTTCAGTCACGTGGTCAGCAGCTTTGCAAATTGCTTGGAATAAAAGAAAGTTTTAACATGTGAAAAGAGTTCAATTCCCACAGGGTTTTAATTTTTTTTTGTACACAAACATGGCCGCAGATTCATTGTTTTGTACACAAATGTGGCCGCCGTGTTGTCATGTGAAAATGATCTATAAGAAGAACGAATTTTTCCACACCTGATGGTCTCCAGTAAGACAGTCGATTTCCACCTCTGAACACGCGGCACCATAACAAAAATAGTTATAACACCGCTTTCCAATACCTACATTAGGTGTCCTTATAAAAAAAAAAACATGCATATAAAAGTGTGAATAATTCAAAGTAACGTCGAATCTCACGTAAGAGACTACCCAATATGTGAAGATAAGGGAGTTTAAGCAGGAGCTACGCTCGTCAACCGGAAGTGGACTTTTTGTACTCTTAAGCGCTGATTTTGAAAAAATTTTTGGGCAAATCGTCTCTACAAGAGTAAGCAATTGGTAATAGACTTTTGATGCGTCGCTCAAAAACTTCCCTGTTTAAACTCCCTATTTAGTGGTCATTCACGGGGTGTGGTCGTTTACGAGAAGCAACCCACACGGGTCCCTTCGGAGGAGAGGTCCTGACAAATCTTAGCCTCCCACGCAGACGTTCGTAAAGAAAATTTTCTGCATACAATTTCTAAGTTATGATATGTGTGGTTTCAACTTGTCAGGAATGGTTCTTCGTATACTCTGTATAGCACATTCAGCAAGCAAAGAGATCAGACCATTCCTCAAGTTGAAAACTATAAAAATGTTAACGCAAAAAAATCGTTGCGGTCGCTTCCGAGAGGTGATCACACATGAAGGTTCCATTGTACAGTTGAACCTCCATTAAGCGGCCATTAATCACGTGAAGTCCCGAAATAATTGTAGAAAACAAAGGGAACTTAAATCTCTATTAAGCGGCCGCGACACCTTTTTAACGTTCCATTGAGAATTCTTCCATTGTTCTCACCTCTATTAGGCGACCATCAGGCGCCTGATACACTTAGTTTTCCTTTATTTCAAGAATATGGTGAAGGAAAATACAGTGGTCCGAGATAGAGGGTGTCGACCGATTGTGGACCAATGCTGCTCGCCTTGCTTTATTGTTTCAATATAAAGTGATGTTTCTGCTAAAGATTATGCTAATTTATAACGAACCTCCATTGAGAGGCCAACGTTCATTAAGCGGCTACTTGCCGGTACCCCAAGGGTGGCCGCTTAACGGACGAGATTCGATTGTAGGTAACATCAGTCAAACATGATGACGATGATGACAATGATAGTGTTAAACTATAGAAATTTAAGATAGAATATGGATAGTCCCAACAGTGCTAAGTGCTGTCTTACTTGTAGAATCCATTTGCAGAGAGGTTGACACGGTCCAGGTACGCATTGCGCACCCAGTCTTCCCAGGTTCCTTTGGGATTCTTCATTTGGTAAGGTTTGAGTCGATCAAGTATTTTCTCACACGCAATCTACAAGCACGGAAAAATGAGGGACCTCAAGATCGTACGTCTGCAGAACCGGCCGATAATATTTGAGACTTAACTTCCAAAGACATATTCCCGTTGTCTATTCTAACTGAGGAAAAATCATTTCTGCCTTGCTGCTCACCACTCCCTTCGTTTTGCCCACAGATTTTTTTTCCTTCTCTTTAAAGAAAGAGAATTCTCGTAGCGTAACGTACAGATGAAAGGCGAATATGAAGTGGAAAAAATCAAAGAAATCTGTTCACTCATACCTTCACGGCCACGCCGTTGAGATCAGCTGACACTGAAGCAGCCGAGGCGGAAGTGTTAGCAACGGTGTTGGTGCTTGTTTCACTGAGATGAATTTTCGATGTGGGTATGCGCAAACTCCTCCCTGCTACCTGCAGAAAAACGAGTTTTACGTCAGAAAAACGCAGTCCCGAGCACAATTTACAAGATGAATTGTGTGAAGCGTACTTTATGGCTTTGTTGTCTTTACATTAAGGTACAAGGTTTATTTTGATGCCTGCCTGTTCTTTTTTGCCTGGAGAACCGTTTTCAAAGAAATTCTCCGGCAGATCTTTAAGAATCGTTTATCAATAGCTTTTCACGTCGGCATGACGGAAAAAGCTATCCAGTACATTGTAGACATAGCCTTAAAAGCCCGACCCACCTGCGCCATTTTAGTGTGTAGTCCTTGTCCCATTTCTGTTCCTCCGTGAGTGACAAGAACTGATCCGTCTGTATAAACATGAACCAAGGCTCCAGCCTGGTAACACAAAACACAACACTAAACTGAAGTCTCTGTGCCAAACACGGAATTCAACAAATATTCCTTATCCTTGGGGATGCTCCTCGGAAATTTTGAATTAAACCCCGGAAAGAGACCCCCTAAAAGAGACCATGTTAAAACACAGACAATTATATCTTTTTTCGCGTGCAGCCCTAAACGAGACTTTCAAGTCTAAATATGATGGCGTTTTGCCCAGAACACCCTAAGTGAGACCAAAATCCGAAATTTACACCCCTAAGCGAGACGACGAACATCCCCACCCCTTTCACATGCTGAGTCCCTCTCCCCCGCCCCGCCCCTGGGCATTCAAGTGGTTTATTTGAATGGTCATGCCATTAGATTAAGTCCACCGACTCATGCAAACGTGATAGGCAAACATTGTTGAGTATGACGAAGAACAGCACATAAAAGCGTCGCTCACCGTAGCTTTCATTTCAAAGGTCTCACTGTTTAAAATCTCATCTACATACTCAAAATTAGCAGTGTTAAATGAAGGTGCTGCTCAATTCTTCAGTAGGAGACGGAGGTGGGGGTACTCCCTATATAAGCCATGTAGGTATGTGCAGCCCCTAAGGGTAGGGTTCTTTGCGCCGTTTTGGTCTGAAAACGAAAGTAGCCTGATGAGTGTGGTCCTAAAATCTCGGACCATACGAAACAGCACTGTCGCAATAAACGATCAATGATTACTCCTGAAGCCTGAACTCCTGTGATTATTAATAGCATAGTAATACTGTATATTCACATCGAAAACATTACGTATTGCTAATGTTAATAACAAATAGAAGAATTAAATGCAATTTAAGAATTTGCAATTAGCCCGCAAACATTTCGTGACTTCAACGGGATTCGAACGCATGGCCTCTGCGTTAGAGCTGCAGTGCTCCACCAGGCCAAATTTTTTGAGATCATTTTAACCCATGAAAGTAATGAAACGTAGACTGAAGACGATGTGAACTGCAAAAATACAAAATTTAAATGAAGATATGATCGTCACGGTGATAATTGCAGTTTAAGCAATTGCAAATTATACGCTTTGGCACTCGTCACAAATATGATATATAGATTAAGCCAAGGCCTACAGCGAAACTCTCGAATGATCTTTTAAGAAATGTCTTTCTCAAGTGATTCAACTTTTGCCGTAAGCAGAAAGCAAACTGAAAATTGAAAGTGAATTCAAAAATGAAAATGGACCTGAACCCGCGATCAGCTGAAAACCAATATCATTTGCCACCCCAGTGACTTGTATAACTGAGCCCGCCATACAGTCATGTGACACTGGTGAGCGGGTACCCTTTTTGGCACCTTATTTGTAAACGGCATAGTTAACTGCACCGTTGAGATTCTCCTTTACGTTTCACAGACGCCATGAAGCGCCAACGTAAATATTTTCGGGCTCGTTGTCGTTCTACTGTAACAGACGCAAAAGACGCGACAATAATCAAATAAGGGTCGCCTTACCTCTGGTACGTTGCACAGACGCCTAAAAGCGTTAACGTAAACAAACTCCAAAACAGAATGGTGAAAAAGATAAACGCCACGTATGTAACAAATTGACAAGAAAAGGGGGAAGCGAGAAATTAAAACATGATACTTAGGTTGATGGTTAAGGCTCTGTCGAAGGTTTACCGCATCAGCTGGGTTGGTTAAACACGGACGAGCCGATGAAAGGTTCAGCGGCGCTGGTCTCGTTGCGGAAGAATGAAACTTGCCCTGAAGAAATAGACTTGCGAGAAACGGTGAATTTGTTTGCTAGGGCGTAAAAAGGCCTTGAATTTTTGGACCGTAAAGGACCAATTGACAATTCAAGGGACAAACTAGTTGATTAAATCGTCACGCAGCGGCTTTTATACGAATGAGAATAGTGACACAATGTTGTAGGAGTGGAGAAGAGATAAGTGGGAAGTCGATCCGAGGGAAGAGGTGGTGTTTAGTTTGAATGTAACTGGTTCTTTTGCAGATGACATTATTTGTGTAATCAGTAGTGCAAGGTATCGCCCTCTATGGTTAATTATTAGCTAAGAACGTCCTTGTGTTCATTAGACACCGTACCTGAACATAAATAAAAAGATTTTTTCTCATTTTATCGAATAAAAAATTATCTTTCGCAATAAAGGTATAGTGCAACAACTTTACACAAATGTCCTTTCCAGAGGGTTAACCTAACCAAGTTGGAAAATTATGGAAATTCCAAGGGGGGGGATGACAAGTGGGGATCTAAAGGAAAAGTGCCCCCCGTGGATATTTTTTGGAACTACACATTACGATCTAACCCACCCATCCCAGGGAAGGATATAACCACACTACCGGGGTCTACGTCCCCCACTCTTTTCGAACAGTGGTGTGGGTATAGTTTACGTCCCACAAGAGCCAGATAAGTGAAAGTCCTGTGAGATGGGACGTACGGTTTTTTTTTGTTCTCATCCAAGAATACTAGAAAGTCTAACCATTTGCAGATGTCATTACAAAGGCAGCACTTCATTCTCAGTTATTTTAATTCAAAAAGACACTGAGGGGTCGTCCGGCCGGGGTTTAAACCCACGATCTGCCGCTAAGCTAACCGGCGCTCTCCCAATTGAGCTAACTAATAATAATAATAATAATAACTTTATTTCTATAGCGCTCTTATCCTATGTTCAAGGCGCTTTACAGTCATGTACACAACATTATTGATAAATATTTACAAATTTACAACCATATCCTATTATATTTACAATGAAAAAATTAAAACTAAAGCAACTATTAAACTATTTTATTCATAATGATTAAAAAAGGAAAAAATTAAAACTAACGCAATATATACAAATCTATAGAAACGATGATCTGTTGTTACTGAATTTAGTAAACAAGTACGTCTTAAGTGATCTTTTAAAACTCGAGATGGTGTTGGACTTCCGAATTTCATAGGGTTCGGAGTTCCATTCTCTTGGTGCATGAACAGCGAATGCTCTATCTCCGTAGGTCTTGGTATACGATATAGGTTGCATTAAAAGTTCATTACTAACAGACCTCAGTGATCTAGTATGAGAACGATAATGTAGTTTCTTGAGCTAAATAGCTAGGCGATGTCCCATTCAGTGATTTATAAACGAGGAGCAGAATCTTGAAAATAATACGATATTGAATCGGTTACCAGTGAAGCTCGCGCAAAACGAGCGATTAGCTTTCACTCTCTTAAAACACCTGGTGTGCATATTACAAGTTAACTAAGGCTGATCAACATTTTCCCCTTTTTCAATGTCTCATACCTGATTATTGCAGAAGAGAGGATAAAATCCCACACCCAGCATAGTGGGTGTTAGTGCTATTCCCCGTTTTCTCCAACGATTCGACCTAATAACAGCGCATAATTATAATAAACCGTAATAAGTAGGACATGTAATACAATTTTACTCCATTAACTGATATTTTCATTGTATCATTTTCAAAATTATTGAAACTTTGATCTTCAATACAAACACGGTATTAGCACGGCAAGCATAAAACAGCTTTCCAAGCCCTAAAAGTTACTGGGACTTTCGAGAAACGGGCTCCTCTAAGACCAAATTAAAGAGAGATGCATTATCATTCTGAGTTTTGGGTTCTTGGGCGAAATCTGGTAGAACTTTTACAATAAAAAAGGTATAAATTAAATTTGGCCACCGTTACTAGGAGGAGGGATAGGTTTAAACAGATTCTTCCCATCAAATCCACAAGATGGCATGATATCAGTGTGGAAATGAGAATTGATAACATGGCTATTGTTCCGGATATCGTTTGAGTGGCTGACCTGTTATAAGAATCCACTTGCTGCCTCCGTCCCTCGTAGTCACATTTCTGTAGCAGCTCGCTCCACACGCGTTGAATGTGACAGTCAGTCAGTTTTTGGCCAAAATGAGTTGAATCCCCTTCTTGGACAAGGTTGACTTCTCGGACCTGTTTTGAAAACTAAATTAACCTTGCAAACTGACAAAATTAACTTTCCGAGTTGTCTAATACGTTTTTTTTTTTTTAAGTAAAGCAAGAAGGAAATAATTTTATTCATAATCGCAAATTTCCACCTTTTTTCACCCTCTTGAATTGTAAGTTATGCTTTAGCCTAAGACTACACTAGACGAGTTTTTTTTTTTTCAGGATTCGCAACGATTCCGAAACACTTCGTAACCGGATTTGATTGGTCGTACTAATATATATTTGATTTAGTAGCCTGTTTGTTGAAAAGCGGAAAAAAAATGCATTTGCATATTATTTTGTACCCCAAACAGAAATGCAATGATGCAAATATAGAACATTGTTTTAATGCTGTGTGAAGTTCTAGTGGGACAACATACCTCTTTTTGAGAAATCCCACATGTGGTAGCAATATCTGATATCCATGATTCAGTAACTACCATAGACTACAAATTTGTCACCATTAGTATACATTTGTAAAAGTATAAAAATTGCATTAAATTTACAAAAAATCGGGCTCCTTAAAATGGACATATCAACTTCGTAAATAAAACAAGCATTTGAAAAGAAAAAGAGACGCATGCAATCTGAAAAAGGAGGTGGCGCCGGGCGGAAAAGATGGCCCTATCTGAATAGGCCATTTTTACAGTTACGGATAGAAGCGAGGCTGGAGGTGACCTTATTTTGATACAAGCCTTCTTGCTTTGTTATATAAATCAAGTTGTTCTTATGCTAACTAGTATTTTTCAAGGACAATTTCCATAACAAAGCAAAGGAGGTTTGTATGAAAACAAGGTCAACCTTAGCCTCACATTCACTCGAAGGCTGGGGTACCAAATCCACAAAAATGGTCTATTGGATATACCAGTTTTTGAACTCATATACAGGTTTATTCCATACACTGTAAAGTGTTTTATGTACACTCTTGAACACTGTAGTCTCCGAGAGTCAAAATAACTTGGCACCCTATTCTTCTCTATCTTGATGGTTTTTGTTTTGACCCTAATAATGCCGAGTGTTTGCTTACATAGTTATGTCCTCGTGGGAGTTTATGTTCTCGTAGTTGTAAGCGCTATTTTAACAAGACCACGCTTTACCGTTTAATTGGTCGTTTTACAGTTGTGGGCTTAGCATCCTAGCCTTTGAGTGAACGTGAGGCTGAGCTTGACCTTGTTTTGATACAAACCTCTTTCCTTTTCTCATGGAAATTATGCTTAGCAAAAGCTTAGCATAAGAACAACATAATTTGCATAATAATCAGGAAGGTTTGTACCAAAACAACGTCAACTCCAACCTCGTTTTCACCTATAGCTGTTAAATGGGCTATTACGCAGAGTACAAAACAGTCTCTCTCTAGCCCTCGCGCGTTTCTCGCATCACTTGTTACTGAACGACTCCACTACCATCTTAGCCTGCATAGCAAGCGTCTCCACGCTAGTTCGTCGAGACAGTTGGGACGAGAGCGAAAAAAAAAGGAATGAGGGGGGAGGGGGAAGGGAGCGAAGGAAACGCTTGCCCGCAAACCCCACGATTTTGAAAAACTGCGTTCGCCCACGAACGCAGTTTTTGATTGGTGCGGTGCTGGTAGTGTTGATTAAATAGCAATCAATACATCAATCAAACCAGGTATGTTTCGTTTACGTACGCTGCAGATCTGGTCTGATCTGATTTGTGTTCGCAGATTACAAATGCTTTGGTCTGATATTTATTTGAATCATGTTTGTGCGAAGGTTTATCAGATCTGGGTCCCTTCGATCAAAAGTACGATTGGAGATCGAGCAGTGGAGACTTCTTTCGAATGACAGGGTGTGTATCTGACTGGAAAAAATGGACTGTTTGCTGGAGATAACATCAATGTAAATCAGAACATCGAGTACTAGACACTAGCTAGAGCCGCCATGGACAAGTGATTGGAAATTGAGCGGCATATATTGTAGTGAACTTTTCGACACTGGCTGGCCTATGGAGAGCAGCTGCTCTGCAAAACTCATAGCCGGTGGAGTGAATTGTTCCAGACGAATCATTTCTTTGCGACGTTTTGACAAGGTTTCAGATGAGATAAAGCCACATAACGTGAAAATTTTAACTCAACTATAAAGAATAAGAAATTCCGCAGCAATTGCTTAGAGTTTCAACCTTCTTTTATAGTAAAACTTCTTTTTATTACAGTTTTGCAATCGCATGGAGGGTGTTTTAGGGAACAAAGTAATTTTTTCAAATCTGGTAATCTATTCGTTATCTACCTTGACGAGCTGTCGTGAAATATCAAGGGGCGTTTTCCAGAATCGTGGGGTTTGCGGGCAAGCGTTTCCTCTTCCCCCCTCCCCCTCCCCCTTTCATTTTATTTCTTTTTTTTAGCTCCCGCTCTAACAACTCGACTGGAAACGCTTGCTACGCAGGCTACTACCATCTTGGAGCCTGGAACAGGCTAAAATCAATGAAAAGCATGGTTATGAAGTTATTTAGAAGGGATCTCCTTTCAAAGGTAATTATTGCTACTCATTTTGACGTCATGACACAAACCTAATTGACCTAATTCCCAGTGGTGGCGATGCTTAAGAGAAGACCATAGTGAAATCAGGCGCGATCGACTCCTTTTGGGGAGATCAGTCAGTTTGTCCTTGACCACTTCATAATAGCAAGTGAGCGTACATGTTATACCAACATGAGGACAGTGAGTACAAGTTTTAAGATGCTGTTCACTGGCATACAATGGACTACTCAGCATTCCCGCTCGACGTCTACCTGATCCGTTCTTGAGCACTTGGAGCAATTCTTAGTAGTTAAACTCCAAACTTTTGAGTAAATCAGAATGGTACAGAAGATAACTTTTGTCTCACCTGTGGAACACCAAAACCCCTGAACGCTGTATTTGAAGGAATATTTGTCTTACACAAATAGCCAACTCCACGAATATTTGGAACGAGGTAACAATTGGCCATGTGATTCAAACCTCTCGTCATGACCTTAAGGAAAATACCATGCATGTCGCATTGTATTAGAATTAACAGACAACGAAACAAAAATAATTTTCCTACATATCTTCGCAAACTTAGGTATCAGCCAACAGAGCATGTTAAATTCAAGCCTCTGTTTCAGTTTTCCGTTACTATTTTTTGAAACTGCTTAAATCAGGTTTAGATGGTATATTAATGGGACAATTAGGTTAAGCATTTCAGTGCTCGTTATCCGCTCCCAGTGTAAAGCAATTCTAAAGGAAGGCTAACAAGTAAAATACCCTATATACAGGCTCCTACTGGGGTACTTATCTGTTTCATATTTACTTTTAACAAACTTTATGATGGAGAACGTTTGCCATTCAAAGGATTTTTTAAAGAATTTATCTAACATTACTTCTAATGCTTACGTGCCGGCCTCTATCAATGCCTCTCTTTGAGCTAAGATATAATTATACCAGTAGTGAAAGAGACCTCTTAAGCCGTTGGTTTATTGTGGAATTTTAGTCAATTAACTTACGAGGAAGCTCCCTAGGGAATTTTATTCATCATATCCCCCTTCAAGTTGATGAGATCCACTCCATAATACGGCATAAATGCCCAGGAGGAGGTACCATAGGAACTTTTGTTAGGGATATTATGATAGGAATTTTTATA
>CALNXK010000059.1:1255000-1352500 GCA_942486035.1 Porites lobata | reverse complement strand
AGTGTTCCTAAACAAGTTACACGCAAATGTCAGCACAACATTATAGAAGATTCTCCCTAGAGTGACTTTAACACAAATCATTGGCTCCTACATAAAAAGTTGGAATGGAAAGGATCTAAAAAAGAGGAGAGATTATGAATGACAAAACAGCAGCCCGAGAACAAATCTGCAAAAGCTCGTCATCAACTAGCAAGATATTTAATACACAATCTCTTCTGTTCGTCTCAATAGTCAGCCGCTCTACAAATGGGCAAGACAGCTTCACTCCTGCTGTACCTTTTATATGGAACTCGTTGCCATTTACAATAAGGACAAGTATCAGCCACGTCTTTTTTTAAACAATAAAAACAATTTAAAAAGACAATTGAAAACTTTTCTCACTATAAGAAACGTCTTCCTAGTAAACCGGACATGCAATCTGTCAACGTCCATAGTTTCGCTAATGTGAAGGAAAGCGGGCAAAAGCGAAGACTATTACCACCAGAAAAGAGAAAACCACGTGAGTCGTCGTGTGTTATTTTGATCTCAGGACACACACTACCACCACCAAATCATAACACAATGGCACAAAACATGATAACTGTGATAATTAGAACAGTAAAACCTCTTTTTTTAGAAGCTGGCACTGAATGGCCTTAAAGCTATAAAACTAGTAGACTGTGTAGCAGGCGCTTGGAAGTAATATAGGCACCAGAAAAACGGAACGTCTGAGGGAGACACGCGAGAAAAGAGGACGCCACTGCCTGAGAGGCCCATGAAGTTTGTTCCCCTCTTCCTGAGAGTATGGAAAATTTCCATTGGTTGAGAGGCCCCTTCCGTTACGCCAACCGTTCTTCAGTTCTCGGGCCCATTTTACTTTCAAGCACCGGCTACGTAGGCCAAAAACCAAGTGGATTTCATACTCAGTTGCAATTCCATCCCAGTAGTACTATCTTAATTTACCTGTCCTCCAATTTTCATTTCGCCTTCTAGTAGGTGATCAGATTCAGCAAATCCTCTCTCCAGGTCTCCATTTTCTACACAAAGTGGACCAAGGTCAAAGAAAGATTCAGCAGCTATGGCTTCCTGCAAAATATGAAACCAAGATTATACGTCTCTGGGAAACTGCCCACCTATCCCTTCTCCGAAGTTAAAATTTTGCGCCAAGTGAGGAGTAAGTGTTGATGTTGGCTTAGGGTTCCTTTTGTGATCTGCGTAACCTTAAAATTTCTCTCCTTTTGCGTGACACAGCATTTACGGGACGACCAGGAGAGCTGTCATGTTTACGAGTCAAGAGTTGTGAGTTGTGGTAGATATCACTCTGATGCCGTTGTGATGCCTCGTTTCATTTTTAGAACAAATCATCCTGTTACTATTCCGACAACCCTGCGTTTCGTCCTTTTGGTCAACGAAATAAAGCTTGCTCTTATCGCTAACTCGTAACATTATTTCAAAACAGAACCTGAAATTCTAAAACACGTTTCAAGTCTAGACAGGAGCTCGAGTGAGTCATGGTTAACGGTATCAAAAGCTGATTACAAACCGAAAGAACCATTACTACGCGCTGTCACTCCTTCAAGAGAGAGCATTATGTCGTTATGAACCTTCATTAGTGATGTCTCGGTACTGTGGCAGGACTTTTATGCAGATTGAAAAGGCGCGTTCAAATCATTGCAAACCAGATATAGTGATTAAGCTAAGCACCAACAGCTTTTTCAGTGAGTTTGGAAACATATTTGAAATTGGACACGGGAAGAAAGTAAGAAAAAAAACCTCAGTGATAGGAAAGACATTACAAAGAAACAGTTCTCTGTGAAACAATTACGTGGTCTGAAATGGAAGAACAAACCATACAAGCTTAAAAGGTTTATACATACGTGCATAAGTATAATTTCAAGAAAAAAAAATAGATATATTATATTACCTCTATGGTTAATATTCTCGGTAGTTCGTCATATGATATCTTGACCATCTTTGCTGCTCTTTCAGCCTGAGCTTGAGTCTTGGCTACTACTGCACCAATCACCTGTCCTACACAGGTCACCTGATCAAGCAAACACAGCTTAATTGTTCACAGCTGATGACCCACCCGCTTCTTATGTTTCCCGATGGCCTACAAGTAAAACGTTTGCTCACAAGCTCGGATCCGTCAAGTTTTATTCGACTTGTTTCTTCATTTTGGCGTCTTTTTTTCTTAGGCCATGAACCACTAAACAAAATTTTTTTTTTCGGCCCGTTCCTTTTTTTATTTGGTAGAGTGTTTACCTCTCCCAAGATGGCGGAAGGATATACTAGTTTCTAGTCTAATTCAAAAAGTTATTGAGGGAGGGGGCAAACTCAAAGAAACGTTCATGCAAGGAATATATTAGGTGGAAATTAAACCATTCCTATTAAGTACCCGAGAAAAAATATTCCTGCATTGGCAATATTGTTTACAGCATCAAAGAAAATATTCGTACACGAAATTTCGATGAAAAAAATTGAGGTAAGAAAATATTAGTGATAAACCCCTCCCCATCTTTCAAAATAAATTTCTTCCCGCACCCTATATTGAAAGTGTACCAGGTGTCTATCCTATGCCGAAATAATTGTCATCAATACCGACCTGCACTGTTCAGATGTTTTGATGTGTGATGTGCTGACCCTAAATAAACAAGCGACCGACTTCGAGAAAGACAACCTCTCACCTAGAAGATCTCTTTGAGAAAAAAAAATGACTACCTTATCTGTCGCAAAAATTTCCTCATCTAGAACATGATACCCGGTTTTATTGTCTCCCGGTACATCTTCCGAGCTTACGTAAGCTTTGACACCGGGGAGGGATAACGCCTCACTTGGGTCCACAGAGCTGCAGAATTAAATCCGAGAGACATGTAGGAAATTAGCCAGCCTTGCTTACTTATGCGTAGAAAGGCTAATCTTGGCTAAATTGCTTTGACTACCAAGAACAAATGCGCTGTTATATATGGTGATATGGGCATCCCCATTCCCAAAACCCTAATGACATTAGACTACGAATAGTCCCCACTTTTTCTCCGGGATAGTAGAACAAGCAAAACGCGCGCGCGCGTGAAAATCACCCCACGCGAGAAAGGCAAGACGAGGCGGGGAGAGAGAAAAATCCCAGAGGAAAAATGGGGACTACTCGTAGTCTATAATGATATGGCCATCTCCTTCTCTATACCTTAGCGAATTGGGTTAGGGTTAGGACAAGGGTTACAGGGGATGCAGATATCACTAGGGTTTTGAGAATGGGGATGCCTAAAACGCGGAGATGCCCATATTACCGTGACAGCGCTACTTAAGAAAGTTGTTCGCAAAGGCTTCTGGATTCGTTACTGTCGCGCCGATCAGCTACTGGCCAAATTTTTATCCTGTTCCCAGCAACCGTCCCAGAGGTCTTTGCAAAAGTTAACTCGCTCCAGTTTCCTTCTCGTTCTGTTAGGTGGCGAATGGAGTATTCCCCCAGGGAGGTACTCCAGATTTCAATTGACGGGACGATCGAATGGGGGTAAAAATCAGAACCGAAAAACATCTCTGGACCAAATATTAACCCCTAAAATAAATCCCATGCCGAATTTCCGACGCCAAGTTTAGTTGTATTGTATTCCGAGAACCGCAAGGCCATGAAACTTCAGATTGTTTTGAATACCCCAAGTGTCCCTGCTTTAATCAATCCAGCAAAAAAAAACTCGCCAAGTTTTTCTACCAAAAATCTCAGAGTCGAAAATTTCAAACCCAAAAAAATACTTCAATCATTCTCGTCACTTGAGATTCAGAGTACCCACCCCCCGGGGAAGATTTCAGGCAAAAATTTTCCACAATGTTCCAAGTCAGGATAACAAGAAACCGTGTAAAGTAAGCTAAAGAAGGAATGTATACTTACGTGATTTTGGCATGAGCGCGTTTGCTGAAAACAATGCCCATATACAGTTCATCTGCAAAAGTAAGAAATAAATAATGAAATGTCATAATGACTGTACTGCTTGAACAAAATGCATATGCACGCCGTGATACAGGTCACTGTATTTGTAATTTTTATATGAGATCTGCAGTAAACCTTTCCAGCATTTTGCTCTCCAGTGAGGAAACAAACAATAAAAATAAATAAGGTCGACGGTCGGGTGGACAATTTCATGAAATCACTGTATTCTGTCCACCCAAGCCTCAAGTTGGTGCCTTTGTTTACAGAAATGCCGGAAAGTTTATACACAAAAGTTAAAAGCATACTTATATTTCGAACCCAGATTTCACTGGCATATATCTGTAGGAACACACTATTTGTAATGTGGGAAACTGGGTACGAGACTTATGCAACGACAGAGAGAATTCGAGAGAGATACTATTAACAGAGATACTATCTTATAAAATAACTCCCCATCATTTTCCCTTTACTTTAACCTACCTGCATACTTTGGTATATCGTCACAATAGATTGCCTCTCCTGTGGTTTGTTTAGCTGCAGATAAGTGAGGTATCGGCCTGCCGACCACATCCTCCGACGGCTGCTCACTGGGGACTTCCTGAACCAACCATGAACACACAAAGTATGTACGCATTACGATCCTATAAAATCTCGGCTAACAATAATGAGATATCAAAGTGTTGGTTCATCTGTTGAGTTTGCCCGCGCTTGAAAATGGTTTTAGGTTTGGTGCTCAAAAGTTGCAGGATTTTGTGCCAAGTGCTGATTAACCCACGAAGTTGTGACCGATTAAATTTTATGAGAGTATTTTCTTAGGCGACTACTAAACTTCTCCATTTTTAGCAAAAACAAAAAGATCCGGCAATCCCTAATAAGATAAGTTCTTTCACTCGCAACGTACCTGAAACGTTTGTAAACTTTTAGAAGCGTCTCTCTCAAACAATTTCATTCCACTCCTAAAGCGTCTGGGAAAGAACTCTTCGTGAATAGTCTGCAATTCATACCAGACAAAGGTAAGTTGACATAAGGGACGCTATAAGGGTTAATTTTACTGTTAGTTCACGACGTTGAATGAGAGGTTAAAATTTTTGTCGAAACGTTAGTTTTCTCCTCTCCTCAAAACCCCCTACATTTTCCGCAATTCAAGTTCAAGATTGCTTGGTGGATGTGCCTCCGTTGAATATCACTTTAAAGTTAAAGTTAATATCATCTTTATTTATTATTCATTCATTCATTTAAAATCTAGAAGAAGAAAAAAGTTACGGCAAGTTACCTTAGCTTGATTACTAAGACATTCAGAAACGTTTAAGTAGAATTTGAAGAAGAAGCTGGTTGCGAGTGACTGCCTGAATTGCACTTGTCCTCCTGGAGCTCCTGGTGCCAGCGGGAGATCTTCAGCTAACAACTGACAAGCATTTGTGATTATATGCTCACTCCATTTGCTGAAATAACAAAAGAAAAATAATGCAATCATTACCGCTGCTACAGAGCATAAAGGACATTAAAGCTACCTTCCAGGGAGGGGGCTACTTCATGAGGGTTTGTTTATGATAGCCGTCATTCGTAAAGAAGAGAAGTGTAGTAGAAGGTACAATACATCAACCACTCGAGTATGTTTGTTGATTTGAATTAAAAGGAGCTTCCCTTTCATTCAGATAAACCTTATGCCTTACGGGAAAGCCGCAATTGCGCACTGAAAATTGACGGAATTTCACGACAGTCTTCACGGAACTTATAAATCTTAGCCCAAGGGCGTAGCTATGGGGCGAAGGGCATAGAAAAGATAAAATAACCTAGCTATCGACAGGGGCGAAATGCAAACGCTTTCCTTTGTTCCAATAAATTTACATAGATGCTGGCATGTGAGTGAAATCGCTCTATTGATTAGAAAAAACAACATCTAAGAAGTGAATGCCGAATCCTAAAAACCTGTAAGTAGATCAGTTTTGAATTTTCTAATTGGCCACTTTTGTCCTAAAAGAACTAAAACCCAGGTCCTACCGTCCAGTGAGACCCTTGATAGTTTTCAGAGCCATAACTGTTGTAGGAGCCATTCCTCCAAAGCTAAAACTGCAGTCTTTGATCTTCCATGAAGAGACGTTCCCTTGCTTTTCTAACACTACCTTCATACCGGTGTTGACTATGGCAATGTCATCTTCGCGCCGACGAGCTTGTTTGAAGGCGAACACATATTCGTCCTTGAAGCAGAACAGAAGTGTCGATAACTGACTAAAGTGACGTTTTAGATCGAGTGGAAGTGTCAAATCTAGTCCACCACTTACGCAAACCACCCGGGTGGAAATCTTGCGCATAAACGTAAAACTGAAACATTTTATGTGGTGGGAGACCACGCACTACCCTGAGTGCCAGAGACTTTTCTAGCGCGGTTTCCAGTTTCTGTCAAGTCTTTATAGTGACGCCGCGCTTCGCCGCTGGTGGCTTCGGCTTAAGGCCGAAGATGTGTCGGCCTTCGGCCAACACCGAAAATTCCCATCCCACGCCAGAAAAACCTCTGGTACCCAGGGTAACCACGCACCGAATTATATCAAAATCAGCTGAAAAGACTAAAAAGGACAGAAAAATTACATCGCTGCAAATCGCAGCCCAAAGGTTCCCAAATGGAATGGTGCAAACCTTTTGATTTTCCGACCGTAATTTTCCAGTTTTACCATGGAAATGGTAAGTATCGCATCTTACATGCTACAAGGTGGATTTTGCCCATCTTCTCGTATCTGAAAAACTAATGATGAAAGGAACTGGAACAAGAATCGTTACCTTTTCTGTGAAAGGAATGAGGATGTTAACAAGAACTTCATTCGGCTCTAAAACAGTTTTTCTGTATCCTGTAAAAAAATTCTCATCCAGTCTGATTTCTCTGATTTTACCTTTGAAAGCAATGAAAAGACATGTAAAGAACATAATAATTTTGTTTACCCTGTTTCTGACCCACTATACTTCTCAGGGGAAGGAAGCGTTTTCGACGTCAGTAGTGTTCAGGAGATCCATTTCTATAGCAACTCAGACAAATGTGACCTAAGCAAGATCTCTGACATCGATGGAAGTTGCTCGTTTTTCTATCAGCGTTTTTCAAAATCGTGAGAAACCACAAAGGTTGTAATGGAAGCCATCGAGCCTACTAGCCATGCTGGCAGGCTAGGGTTCATACAGGTGGGTTTGTCGAGAGGTAGAGACGTTACGAAGAGCAGCTCCTGGTTCTCCGACTTTGGAGCTGGATGGGTGATGGACTAATTACCAGCCATCGTAAAACTAAACTTCAAACAGCTAAAATACTTAAGCGAGGCCTGGAGATCAAAATGGACACAGCTGAAAAGGTTTCAAAAGTATAGGAAAGCAGTTAAGGAAGTGTGGAAAAAACTAGCTTCTGAAGGAATAAAATAGTGAAATGAGTCACATGAGGCAACTGGTGGGCGAGGAATAAACAACTGACTTCTGGTTAGTCGTTACTTAATAGGAAAAAGATAACTAAGCTTTGGATCGATTTGGACGTAAGAGGGTTGACATCAGCGATGGTTTCTTTGTATGTCTTGGTACAAGGGCTGACTGTACTCGTAAACTAAATCATGAAATAATGAATTTGTGAATTTCATATTATTGGAACTGCGGAATGAAGAAATAAATGCAAAGACGATACTCGCAGTTAAAGACTCAACAGGCCTAGGCTTTCTTTACGCAGCTGCATAAACTGCGCCTTTAACTGCAAACATCTTCTTTTCATTAAAACTTCATTATTATTATATTCCTAATAACTCAAGGGAGTGGTCAACCCCATGAAAGAGGTATTCCCTCCCGGCCTAATACCTCCTGAGGCCGCCAACAACAGTTTGCATCTTGCAGCCATAAACAGAGGATTGAGGTCTGATATTGGACTAGCAGTCATAATATTTCCCCCAATCGCCTAAAAGAATAATAGAACGAAGAACAAAATAAGGAATCTCTATCACTTA
The DNA here is from genome assembly GCA_942486035.1 of Porites lobata. Classification (NCBI taxonomy): domain Eukaryota; kingdom Metazoa; phylum Cnidaria; class Anthozoa; order Scleractinia; family Poritidae; genus Porites; species Porites lobata. Next base: position 1,344,631 of record CALNXK010000059.1, on the reverse strand, counting down.
GGGGAAAGCTGACGAGAAACGTTTGGGGTTTGTTGAAAACAAATTTAACCACTTCGAAATATCTCGTGTGTGGAATTCCTCGAGGTGGTCCGCCTTAAGATATGAAAGTTGATAAGCTGGGTTGCTTAGGAAAATCAGATTGTTGAGAGAACTTTGAGACATTCTTGATAAACGTCAGTAATAGCGTGAGTACGTGGTTAAACTGATTGCGAAGGTTGGCTTAGAGATCAGACTTCACCGCAATCGCTTCTTGCAAATGTACCTACAATCGTGGACAAAGGAAATTAGGACAGTGGTGCAGTACCCGTGATTAACTAGAGACCTTTAGATTCGAGGACGAGAACGACTACGAGTAAGAGATTTGTTTTAAAGTTTTTCACGTATTGTCAAAAAATAGACACTCAGGAGTTATTCATTGTACTTTTTTTCACCAGGAAAGTTAGCATTGTTATCGCTATTGAAGGAGGTTGAGCCCTCTCCCGATTGCAAAATGCTAAAACTTCTAACATTTGATAACTTGTTCCCGCCACTATGACACTCTCGTAGTAGAATGACGACAGCTACCACGTTTTCCCGCCAAAATGACGCTGCCTCACGCGCGAGCCTTATTTCCTACTGAGAAAATCTCGTACTCGTAGTCGTTCTAGTCTTAGAATCTAAAGGTCTCCAGTGTTTTTTTTAGCATAACTTTATGGGAAAGCGGAGCTACCGATAGTTTCTACGAAATGCGTTAGTTACAGTTTTCTCCTTCCCCACCCAATGCAAAGTTGAAAACTCACGCAAAAAGCCTGTGGGTACATTAAATCAACATAGAATGTTCTCAGTCCCCTATTTTTCCGTAAGAAAGTCTAGATCGAGGGCTTTGCGTTACGGGCGACCATCTTAGATGAGTGTGAAATGTTCTTAGGTGGCGGGGGACGTTTAGGGAAGATTAGTGTAACCGCCGCCTGGTTAGCTCAGTTGGGAGAGCGCCGGTCTACTGAGCGGGAGGTCGCGGGTTCAAACCCCGGCCGGACCAACACTCAGGGTCTTTAAATAACTGAGGAGAAAGTGCTGCCTTTGTAATAATATCTGCAAACGGCTAGACTCTCTAGTCTTCTCGGATAAGGACGATAAACCGTAGGCCCCGTCTCACAAGCCCTTGCACATGTATTAAATCTGTGGGACGTTAAAGAACCCACACACTCTTCGTAAAGAGTAGGGCACGTAGTGCCCGGTGTAGTGGCCTATCTCACTTTCACACTCATGTATGGGGGCATCATTACTCATTCCTTCACTACTTGTAAACTGCACCTTAAGCAGTCTGGCAAAGTCCCCCAACCAGTGTTGTAAATTATCCCTGAAAAGCCCTGAGGGGAGTGGATAATAAGATATTTACAATTAGTGTAAAGCTAGTGTAAAAAGAGCCACAAATACAAATTCTTCCCCTTTGTCCATGATTGTAGTCTTACTTTAATAATGCCATAATAAACGTTTGCTTCATTTTCAAGATCAGTCCTTTTCCCTAGGCAAAGACTCTGATCTATAACTTTTCATTAGTATGAACATGATATAATCGAGGTTGCAAAGTATGGTTAAAATATTAATCTTATTGTAAATAACCAGAAAAGAAACTTACCCCGACATTTCTTATCTGATGACCGGCAAACCACTTGAGCATGTAAAGTATTGCAGCAAACCATCTCGTCTTGTACTCTAAAGTTAATAATTAATTATTATGAGTGTAAATCGTAAGAGGGTGATCTGAATAACCGCCAACTTTATTGAGTGTCCATAGGCTCTACGAGAGTCAAACGAAATGAGCCTAGGCTGCAGAGAAGGGTGAGACTCAACCTTCAAGAAATTTGCCAATTTATTTCTTGTAAAATACTGAAGCAAAAAAAAGAAACTGCCCCCAAAAAAGAAATACATTGAGGGTCTAGAAATGACAGGGGAGTGAAAGAATTAGGTAATCGGGCCATTCCAGTGGAAACTTACGAAGGAAATTGAGCATATGGAATGTTCCCGGTCGGAATGTACTAAACGAAAGTTCGTGCTCTACGTCTCCAAACTCATCTTTGCTAACAGTTTTGCGACCGTATTTCAGTAATTGGGACCGATTTGTGCAGACGGTAAGCGCAATTTCTAAACGTTAATCGTCAGTCCCGAATTTTGCTCTAGTTATTATTTTGTCCAAACAATGAGCCGACTGGTTAGTCCAAGTACATAAATGGTAAACAACGTCGTGGGGCAAAAATGTTTTATTGTCAATGCAAATTCGGTTTTATGTACCTGGTAAAGATTCTGTGGCTTCCAAAAGAACCTCTTCCAGAGTAGACAGTGTAACAGATGCACCAAAGATAATACCATCTGTGGTGTGCTTCACCACATTCAGTTCTGGGATATGAGTGGCAGCTATCAGGATTGGATAGTTTTGACTCTTGAACTTCGTCTCAATTCCTATAAAACACGATTGACGAAACGAGATATAAATTGCTTAAGTAGGAAAATGCTTAGGGGAGGGTGTAAGGCGGGATGGTTTTTGTTTAGTGAGTTAGTTACTTTACTTTTTTTTTTCTTTTGGCGTTTATTTTTTACCAATATTTTCGTTGAACATTTGCACTCGTTCAGCGTATGCGGATAAAAAGAGTTGAATCAGTTATCTTTACCATATCATGATATCACTTGCTTATTTGCAATGAAACCGATCATGATCAGCTATGATCACATTTCGTCTCGTTTGGTTACCTACCATTTATAAGTGCTCGTGGAACATTTGCCAAAGATTGCAGAATTAATAATTCTCGAGAAGCTGGAAAGGAGACAAATGCTTTGCCCTTCAGATCAGAACTCACCTAATTCAGTATTACCAACAACTAATTTTGCTGTTGGGTATTTCTCCTTTAGCTCTAAAAGTTCCTGTAATGTGGTCGGCCTAATCCAAGTTGTTTTTTGTCCTTTGATAAACAAACTTTTTGGCTTGACAGCACCTTTAAGCTGAGTAAAAGAAGAAGAAAAGAAAGAAAAGTGAAACCTTCAATACACTTCGCGCTTAAGACCTTTAGATTCTAAGACGAGTACGACAAGGAGTACGAGATTTTTGCAATACTAAGTAATGCTGGCAAGTGAACCAGCGTCATTTTGGCGGGTAAAAGTGGTAGCCGTCGTCATTCCTGTAAGAGTTTTAGCGAGAATGTCGTATTGGCGGAAACAAGTTATCAAATGTTTGACTGTTTAATCCTTTTGCGATCGGGAGAGAGCTTATTCTCCTCCAATAAAGATAACAGTGCTAACTTTTCAGGTAAAAAATGGAAAGTACAGTGAAGCATCCCGGGAGGTCTATTTTGTAGCAATATACGCGAAAAAACTTTCAATCAAATCTTGTACTCGTAGTCGTCCTCATCCTCGAATCTAAAGGTTATGTTACACGGGACTATTCGCAAGGACGATTTTTAGCGCAACACAGCATTACAACATTGTTGGGACATTGTTTCGAATGGTTGCAACATTGTTCCAACATTGCTACGCTCCACGCTTTGCACTCAAGATAGAGCCCTACAGGTTCTCTCAACGTTTTAGTGGATTATTCTGCAGGTATGAATTTTAAGGATTCGTTGCTATATGCGAGGACTTGATCGTTAAAAAGATCTAGCGTTGCTTATATTCCAGAAGTTATTTAATTAGTTATGATATAGCCTCTCAGAGTACTTGGTGAGAATTTATGTCAGTCAGTTAACGCTTATCTCAGTGTAAACAAGAGCAAAACAAGTTAGGACTGTACCATCAATTCAGGCGGAAAGATGACGTCTTGCGTCGGATCATAAGGAGCAAAATCCTCTGCATTAAATAGTAAATTATCGCCCTGCAAAAAATAACAACAAAACTTTATATTTCTCAGTTTTACTTGGAGTCAAACGTCCTTCGAATGGATTGCAAAACGAGACCTGATAGGGACAATTGTAGGTCGCAGACAAATTACAGTTACTTAACGTTGTTTATAATTGGTTTGTAAAGTCCACCTAGTTTGATTTAAGTTAATTATACTACGCAGAACTAATCTGAAACCAAAACACCGACACGATGAAGATGTTGGCATCGCCACAGGCCTTTCCACACGGTATACGCCATACAGTCCCAGTAATAATTTTTCTTTTTCTTAGAATTCGAATACTGGATGCAATCGTGTTGCACTTTGTTTGCTAACTAGTAAGTGTGACATTTCTCATCCACTAACATGAAGGGGTGGACGGACGGACCGACGGACGATTCCACCTGATTTTGTCAGAACCAAAATTTCTTGGATGCATGCTAGGTAACCAAATTTTCTTACCCATAGTACTCCTCCGAGAGATCCGCAAAAAGGTACCTTTTTGTCGTCTTCATAAGAAGTAATTTCATTCTGGTTGACGTCTTTACAACAGTCACTTGAGACCTTAGCGCAACATTCCTGAGACAAACACAGAAAGACCTAACTCAATAACTGGTCACGGGATAACTTAAAAAATACGTCACGTCAATGAGTTGTACACCTGAGGTAGCGATACAGACATGTGACAGTAGTCAGCGGATACTTTTTTTACAGCTGTTAATTGACCATGGATGTCCAATATCAAGTTAAACACTGATAGTATATGCCTTGGACATTTCACAACAGCAAACATGAAGGAGTGGATGTAGGGATGGATGATTGTCAGAACCCAAATTTCTTGGATGCACAGATAACCAAATTTTCTTACCCATGATGCTCTGCTGAAAGATAAAAAAAACTAAAACGTACCTTTTTGTCGTCTTCATGAGAAGTAATTTCATTCTGGTTGACGTCTTTACAACAGTCACTTGAGACCTTAGCGCAACATTCCTAAGACAAACACAAAAAAGATCTGATTTCAGTTACTGTGGCAAAAAAAGTATGATGAAGGTATGTAAATTCAATGTTTAATAAGGCACTGTCTTAAATAGTCCACCACAGCAAACAGTAAAACGGAAATCGTCCATTGTACCTTTAACTTTTTAACCCGCAATTATTTTATCCGGCGCCAGAGGGTATGTTTTTTTGCACCCTCTGGTCTGCAATTAAATTAGATTTTATCGTTTGAGTCAGAAAAGGGTAAGGTTCAATGGCTTCTAGAACTAGAACTGAGTACGGCGAATGCCGTTAAATTTAACGCTAAGAGATTCGGCTTCCCTCACATGACTAGGCGGTAGAGAACTGTTCCGCTGGCTGTTTTCATGAAACGAAATGGGACAAATAGTTTGTTAACAGAGTCCCTCGGGAGTAATTAAACAAACTGATGATAAATATTCGAAAAGGCCATTTAGAGACTTGTATACCATTATGGATTTCTGTATTTGAAATTGAGTGCTCAAGTCTTTTCCAATCGAGTTGTTCAATCAAACGGTTGATCAGCATCATAGCTAGAAAAGTTAAAACGAACGGCAACAACTTATTTCAGGAAATTAACACTGCAGTTAAGGCCCTGGCTTCTTAAATTAACGCACACTTAGTGGAAAACGACTTTCGAATTAAACATGCGAAAGAGAGGGTAATATTTCAATATGAAGGAAATGAACGAACAACAGGCAAAAAGTTAAACTTGAAAAAAAAATCGGAGATGGAAAGTTTGTTCGTGGTTCTTTCCTTAAACGTACGAAGGGAGTCAAGCGAAAAATTCTGGCCACATCGGGGGTGCTTCATAAGTTCTGTATCGACTGTTACTAGCGGATCTCGGCTGACCCTGATAAAATACTCCTCTTTCTTAGGTGACAACAATATCAAAAGTGTAACGAGAATTTGGGGCCAAAATAGTGGAAATTAAGGTCATGGAGATTAACGCTTCATTTGATTAACGGCTCCTGCAGCGCGGAAATAAACATTCGCAAAAAAAATAACCTTAAATACCTGACAATTTGCATGATGGCGTCATTTTACTACTACGACCAAAATTCTTTTCGTTTTTCCTTTCATATTTAACTTGGGTAATCCCAGCGGGGTTTAAAAAACAAAAGCCCTAATTTGCACAAGAAAGCAAAACCCTGAAGGATTCTGGTCGTAGTAGTAAAATGACGCCATCATGCAAATGGCCTATTAACGCGCATTTTTGAAATTCTCGTTAATTTCATGAAGCGGTTAATTTCCTATGATAAGGTACCGTAAAATTCCGAAAATAAGCCCCTCCAAATACAAGCCCCCCTAACCGGTAACGCAAAAAACCCTCCGTTAAATCGCCCCTCCAAATATAACCCCCCAGGGGCTTGTACTTGGAAAATTGCCCTCAAATACAGAGTAAAACCAGAGCAAAAAAGGCAAATTTACTTCCAACTATAAGGCTAGCCCGATCGATTTTGAAACGCAAATTTCCCTCCGTAGATAAGCCCCTCCGAATATAAGCCCCTCCAAAAATAAGCCCCTCAAAAAGGGCCTTTGGAAAATATAAGCCCCGGGGCTTATTTTCGGAATTTTACGGTAAGTCACAATGATGAAAATGATAACGATGACGATAATCATCATCAATCATTATTCATACTTTGAGAACAGCGGTTCAGGTTCGAAAAAGGGGAGGAAAAATCTCATATTTTGGTCTGAACTAGGGCTAGAATTTATAGGAAGCAACAGACCACTTTCAAGAGCTTCCCGGAAAACCCCCCTTAAGCTAAGGTACCTCACACGACGTTTTTCTCCGTCCAGATATCTATAAAGTAGGAGGCTGTTTAAGGTTACATTTATTTACCTTTGCGAACGTTTTGAATCCTGCGATGATTGGTCTGTAACCAGTACATCGGCATAAGTTACCTGCAATTGCCAAACGGGAAGTATGCATGATAAAACCAGTGGAGGGGTAGGGGGTGTACGGGAGTACCCTCCACTACCCTGTACATCGGAATAAATTACCTGGGAGTGCAATTATATTACCAAACAGGGCGTATGCATGACAAAATATGTCGGAGGGGGGGGGGGGGGTACACGGTAGGACCCTGCACTATCTATTTCATTTAGGGGTTTAATTCAATATTCCCGACGAGCATCTCGGCCCCTTTCATATAGGAGGCCCCCAGGGGTTACGTGCTCCACTCCTAGGTAATAGGTCGCATCCTTCTTTCGACTTATTTCCTTTCTGCGCAGCTTTATGTAGCTTTAAATACGCGTAAAACGGAGCGCTATTGGAAAGAGGGGGGAGGGAAAAGGGGGTAAAAAAGCGCATCTTAGGTTTTCGGTTATTCTGGAAACTAGAGTTTGTTTTTTTCGAGCGGCTGGATGCTTCGGTGTTCGCCACAGGCCGAAGTCACGAGCGGCGAAGCTTTTCGCGCCAGTCACTATAAAGACTTGACCGAAACCGCAAATCGCGCATGAAAAGTCTCTGGCATCCTGGGTAGCTTCACTACGAGATCTGTCAGAACTTAAAAGTACTGTTACACGAGTTACCAAAGTAAAATTAGGACCTTAGACTTTGGACCAATTTTAAAGTAAAAAAGGAACAAAATGTAACTATACATTACCACACATATACACGTACACGAGAGGAAGTAAATAAGTACGTAGACATGATTAAAGTCGATCTAAAACGTCTTAATTTCATCAGCCTCAAGTATTTTCTAGTTGTACGCGCTGTATGGGCACAGTTTGCTTTCAATGTGCGCACACGCTTCTGTTAAGTTCGTTAAATGGCGTTTATTGACGTAGAGGTAAACCTAATGAAGTTTAATCTCACTATCAAAACAAAACGCTCGCTTTCGAGCCATGAACTATGACAAGAGTTTCATACCTTCGAAAGCACTTTCTATTTCTTTCTGTGTTGGTGCAGGGTTGTTCCTCAGAAGGGTGTACATTGACATCACAATTCCTGGAGTGCAAAATCCACACTGGGACCCATGAGATTTAGCAATTCGCTCCTTAATAAGTAGAAAAAGTAAAAATAAAAAAAATAACAGTGCTATAAGATATGTAATTGTAGTTGTCAGTGATTCCCAGAAAAAAAAGATTTATTGTTCGATTAATAACTAGCTTACCTGAGGCATCGCCCTTATATATAAGCAGAAGCCATAAACCCAGAGCGAGCAACCCTTTTGTGCCCATGCAACGGCGTTTTTTTTTAATGACCGGGTTATTTTCAGATCGATTGTCCCGCCAATTTTGACCATCAAATAAGTCTTACAAATAAGTCAGTATAAATACGGAGACGAGAAGAAAATAGGATACTTACCTTTGTCTTTATTTTGTCATTATCGAACAATGAATACACACAGATACGAAGCGGTCCTTTCATTTTCGTGGCGATAAAGTACTCTTGACCATGACCAATACGATGCTTAAAAAAACCCCGTTGCAAAGACTGAGTAAGGGAGTTGCATGCTCCGAGTTACGGGCTTCTGATAGTATGAGATATTTTTACTTTTTATTTTATTCTTTAAAACTATTCTTTTAAAAAATAATACTTAAAATATGTACCTGTACAGGATGGAGAGTAGTCTTGGTGCTCCCAATTCCTTCCACTGTGGTAACTGCCATTCCATCCACTGCACACAACGGCAACAGACATCCATTTGCAGAAAAGTGTATTAGCAATGTCAAGTTTAACTGCCCATATGCATATCAGGCCGTGTGATAAGTTATTGACCTTAGAAACGCTTTAGTTCGCTCTTGTAGAATCATAAACCCTGTTCCGTTGGTGACTCTGTCATTATCCGATTGCGTTCAAAGCCACTGGTGCTGAATTTGCGCAAAACGAGAAAACGCTCAAAGCACGTCTAAATAATTAACAATAATTGGACGATGTTAGGCAAAATATCTTGATTTGCCGGTGGCGAGCATTTTTTTTTTTAGCCGAGGCAAATAATAGATCTGCGAGACACTGACAAATCACGTTATTTGGCGATAACGAGTTCAATAATTGTTTTATCATTCGATCACCTAGTTTGTTTTTTAATGAATATCTTCGGGAAGTCAAGCGATCTGCCATCAAGAAGGAGAAAAGCGTGGTTTCATTTACGCATGAAGACAGTATTATTTGCAGCCAAACACAGTTGGAAAACATTGCGCATGAGCAGAGCCTTATTTGTAGGCAGTTATTTGCAGGTCACGTGGAGGGCTGTCGGCCAATTAAAAGGAGGAAAAATGTCCATCCAATGATAAAATCTGTTACGTAGAATTCACCAGAGACGCAAACAAAAATAAACTGCCCCGTGCTCTCTTTACATGCCTTCCCTGCACGTAACCACTTCTATTTAGTCTACCCTAGAAAAAAAGTGCAAACTCGAAGCTAAAAACATTTTTATTTAAGGTCTCGGTAAAGGAAAACGAGGTGCCCACAGAAAAAAATGCTAGTCGCGCGAGTATTTTCGTTACAAAGGCATGTTATATATCAAATTAAAGCTAAAAGACTAAATTACCTTATAAAAGATTTTATTTCATCGAATTTCAAAAGGCGCTTAAGTTTTTTGCTCTCGAACTCAGAGGTATCAAGTTTACTGCTGAAGCTCCAGCCCTTTCGCGTTGTTAAATATTCACTTCCTTTTTATTGCATCTGATTGACAGATAAAACACCTAGAAAAGGGTGTGAGGAAATTTGCATACGTTTCGTATTAGCGGAATTATTGCATTTCAAACTAAAAAGTCGAATCTCGAGCGCGATTTACGCAAAGAAACTGACATAAAATGAGTTACAAAGGGAAATCGGAAAATTCCTCACACCCTTAATGAGTCTATATCATTATCCATCATATCTGAAAGTTTCAAAGCGATAGCTTAAAACCTGTCCCGACTGGAGGTCGGAGAATTTTGATTTTTGCGCCTAAAATAGAGTGAGAGAAAATCAGCTCTAAAGATTTAGGGCGAGGTCCACGCTTGGCTGGTTAGCTCAGAAAAGGCTCATTTTAGAAGGGTTAAAAAGCACTTTCTGGTTTTCTTTTTCTGCCAAAATAAAATTTAGGACCCACTCATGCCAAAAATAAAATAAAAAAAAAATCGAGCAATGTACTAAAACTTTCATTTACCGAGACCTTAATCAACTTTAGATTTCGCTTTAGTTTACCGTTCACCTAGGTCCTACAGGTGTGAACTGTCTAGTATAACGCAATCATATGTTCAGCAAAAATGGGAAAGAGGAATAGGAAAAACAGGAGAAAGGCAAACAAAAACTAGGAACTGAGTTTTATTTTCTTAAAACTTTACTTTAATTTTGCGAAAAACGAAAAAGTTGTACTTTTACATCATGAAAGAAACATACTGTAGATAATCTTATAGACGCTCAGGGCTTCTTTTTAATTTTAGGAGCCTAAGAGGGGGCGTTTAATAGATAAGAGAAGTTTGAAAAATAGAGCCGTTCATTCTTAAAGCTGAAACAAACTCCATAAAACTGATATGCTTAGGCCCGGTTCAGACGCCGAACTTTTCATGACTCGACCTTAACTCGCATTAAGGCTGACCCAAATTATTTAGACCGGCAGAAATGATTCAGACGCCGATATTAACTCCGGCCGAACAGTATTCAAAAGGCGAAAAATGCCCATTACGGGCAACTGTCATGCGTGCAAAATACGTTATAATAATTTATGCACTAGGTTCGGCTCATGAAAATGCGGCGTCCGAAGTCAAATACACCACAGTTTATAAATGGCAAACTATCCAATCCATTCAGTGATAGACCGTTTAGAGGTCCATATCGTCATTTAAATCGACTTAACTGACTTTGATTTCAGAATCGTGACTTTTAACCTGTCATTGATCGAGATGCAATGCGCACACTCTTGTTAATCAAGAAAAAAATGAATGAAGAAATTATCATGTCTATTAGACAGGGGGCGTTTATTAGAGAGGGGCGTTTAATACAAAGCGTAGTGGGGGAAGGCTTTTACTACAGGAGAGACCAAGGGTACTACCCTACAAAAGTGACGGGGGTGCTCGTCGGAAAATTTTGAGAACACCCGTAAAAGGTACCCGAATCTTGTTTTATGGGCGTGTCCCAAATTGATTTCCACCCTAAGAGTAAACCAATTGAACAATATTATTATTCATTCAAAATATTTCTCCGATTCTGATTGGCTAAAAGAACACGCATAATTCACCATAACAAGTTGCTGATGACCAAATTTGGAAAAATTTTGTGTTTAACGAGAAAATGACGCAAAAATGCAGCGTTTTTGAAGGTTAATGCACCGTTAACCGAGAAAACCTGGGGACGAGATTGAATTGTTTTGGTTGTGGAAACAAAAATGGCGGACATTTCACTCGTTTCAAGAGTAAGAACTAGGCGAAATAATAGCTCAAAACATGGCAAGAAAGGCAAGAAGACATCTCGAAGGGCAACATCTGCTATTTGGAGAATATTTGCGGAGCTGAACAACCCTAAACGTGCACTATCGAAGACAAGAGATGAACTTAACATCGATGGATCGATGGAGGAATTATTTTGAATGAATAATAAAACAATTAATGAATTCGGCTTTCGTATCATATTATCCGCCTCGGCCTACAGTCTCGAAGGAAAACACCCTCCCCCATCTCCATAATTCTTCATAAGATACTCAGCTTCATTCGTTAATTGTTAAATAAATTATATCACTGGCACTAAAAAATTTTAACAGTAATGAAGATAATTTTCGAACACTCTCTTCTCAAGGACTTTTTGAAAGTACTGTCATAAATCTTTATCTGGCAGCAGTCATTTTAGGTATTAGCACCCTAAGCGGTACCAATCCGCAAATTTAAACCCCTAAAAGGTGCGAGGAGCACCCCCGCCATTTTATAGGGGAGTACCCCCCCGGGGGGGGCAGGACAGGCGTTTATCTGAGAGAAGGGCGTCTACTAAATCATTTATGGTATCTCAAATGACAAACGATAAACAAGTTTTAACAGCGTCCAAATGTTGGCCGGAAAATCGTTTACGTAGCCTAAAACGAAGTGTTTTTAATTGCGGGAACGTGAGGTCACAAAGCAGGTCAACAAGACAAAGCCGAGTGCTCTCTCTACGTAGCCTAAAACAAAGTGTTTTTAATTGCGGGAACGTGAGGTCACAAAGCAGGTCAACAAGATAAAGCTGAGTGCTCTATCTAAAAAAGTATGGTTATTCTTAAAAGGATACTTTATCTTTTGTTTTTCATGATCATATCTTGAGATCATGACAGTACAAGCCCCACATCCACCTTCACTGCATCCCAGTTTGGTTCCCGTCAAGCCCACTACGTATCTCACTGTTAAGGTTTAATCAAATTATCTCGCGGCTCAGCTTGGTCCGCAAGGAAATAAAAATACAAAATCCTCAGGGCCCAGTCACTCACCGCCGCAATATTAAACATAGGAAAGGAGTCGTTCACATAGGCCTACTAAAAATGCGTCCAGCCCGGGGGGGGGACTCCCATATGAAACAGACGGGGATGCTCGTCGTCTCGCTTAGGGGTGTAAATTTTGGATTTTGGTCTCGCTTAGGGTGTTCCGGGCAAAGCGCCAATATCTTAAGCCGCCAAGGTCTCGTTTAGGGTTCCGCGAAGAACTTGAGATTTATGACAATGCTTTAAAAAACTACTTTTAGATAAAAGCATTCGATGATTATGTCTTTATATCATTAAGAGCCCATGAATGTAAATATCGAGAATCGCTGGCCAGGCTAAAAAAATCGACAATTCTGATAATTTGACAGAAAAAACCCTTTGGGGAACTATCTTCGAAAAAAATATTTTTAACTTTCAAGAATCTATAGTGTTCGAGAAAATGAGGAAAAACGAAAATAGCGGTTTTTACCTAATTAATTATGCAAAAATTAGAGTGAAAATGGTCTACTTTATCGCGTCGGTACCGAGGCAAGATTCAAAGCTATAGAACAGAAATATGTTTGTTTAAAAGCATTTTATCTTTTCTTTCTATCCATGGTATGTTTTAAACCATAAACACGATTTTGAATTTTTTACGGTTTTTTAAAAACTACCACCAAGCGCACTTTTTAAAATGGGTAAAAAATGAGCAACTTCAGAGGCAAAAAACTCACCTTGGTATGTGTGATACCTAGCCAAAATGTATACTAGGACAAAGTTCAGCTCTTATATTAACAGAACATGAAATAAAAAATCTGGGTACTCCGGATTCGCCTTTACAAAATAAACAGTTTCGTGACCACCAGTGGCAAAAGGTCACAAATTTGCATGAGTCAAATTTGTAAAGAAATGTTGCGGCAGCCGGTTTTGCTTCAATTCAGGGTCAGTATGTGATGTTCGGAAACATCACGAAGCAAGAAAACGTTTTTTGATAAAGTTTATGTTAAAACATCAGAGTAATTAACCGTTCACAAAAAAATAAATAAATAAATAAAAAACGAACTCGAAGAAGCGTTATATAGCATTTTCTTGACAGATGTTGAAATCTGATTTTTTTACTACGTATTACAAACAACAAACCGTCCCTTGGTTTATTTTTTTTTTTTTTACTTTTTCACAAATAGAGGTATAATTAGGCAGCTACCAAAGGCCCTAGGAAACAGCTAAGTCATCGTAGTTCATACGGTCCAGCGGTTTCTCTCCTCCGAAACGAATCCGAAACATCTTTCCCGCAAAAACTGCCCTTGATGGTCATCTCGAAGTTGTACCACCTGCCAAGGGGCGCTTTCCTTCAAATACAAAATGATATTTGTTCAGTGATTTCAAAATATAATGTAGCAGCGCCTTAGTGTGTAAATCTATACGCGCAACTCATGAAACAAGGCAAGTTCCAACCAACGCCGCCGAAGAACTGGAAAAGGAGACTACAGTCGAACCTCCCGAAAGCGACCACCCAAAATGCGAAGACTTAGTGGTCGCTAACGGGAGGTGGTCTCTTACGAGAATCGAACCACGGGAGGTTTCTTTGAGAAGAAAACCGGACACATCTACTTTAAGGAAGAGAATTTATTGCATGCAATTTCCAAGTTACGATATGTGCAGTTCCATGTTGATGTTGTTTCTACTACAAGGGATCGCTTACAAGAGTTTAAAAAACAATGCAAAATCATTAAACCGTCAGCCCCAATTAGTGGTCGCTGGCGCTTGCGGGAGAGATTCCAGCTGGAAGACTTAAACTGGGTGGGTTTTGGTGTTTTGGATAGGTGGTCGCTTAAGGGAGGTAGTCGCACATGGAGGTTCAACTGTACTCCAACAGAGTAAATCCCTTTCACGACGATGCGACTAGGATTTGTCCATGGAAGATAAGACTCCTTGTTCACCTCTTTTGAGCGGCTCTAATCAACTCCCACCCATGTCGAGTGCTTGCAAAACGTAGCATCATCTTGAAAAGAGAAGTATTAGAAAGGTCATCCTTGACGCCCCTGGCATATCGCAGTATGCGGCAACGAACTTGTATCGACGTAAGTACCATTTACTAACCGGGCAGTAAGGTGACGCAGAGTAAAAGCATAACTTGACTACAATTTTCAGTTTACAACAGACCCGAGTTTTGTTCAAAGAAATGTCTGCTTTTGCTCAGGAGTATTAACGTCAGTTCCCGCAATGTCCCAGCTCGCGCCTTCACACCGGAACGTCCGATCGAATTATTATTTAGTTGATAGCTACCCTTCTCTTCCTCTTCCCAACTTATCTAGGAAGATCGAAGGGCCTCAGCTCGCAGGGTAGTTGATAGCGACTAGGGCGCTAAATAACATAACGAGGTAAGTAAGTGGGATCGGCGGTTTTATTTACGCCTAACCGTTTCCCAAAGTAAAGAAGGAAATAGCTTCAGACAAAAGGGAAAGAAGACTCGAAATCGAGGCCCTGTGTGGCGAGTATATTTGTTGTTTTAGGCTGATTCTTTGCTAAAGTCATTACTTACTGCCTTTACCCAGTCAAAAAATGTTCAGTGTAGAGTTACACGTGGGGTATGAAGAAGATATCGTTTTATAAGGGAGCACTAACCAAAAATATCTTTTGGGTGATGCATTTAAACTTGAAAAAGATGGCCCATTTTTTTCAATTTTCAGTCCATGTCCATCCTGGCCATCAGTAGCAACAGACCGTGCCTAAATATAGTCTTACATAACAAAACTGGACCATTATTTTTGAACTGAATTGATGTGAAATGAAGACCATATTAGGTTTTTAAAATGAACTAGCAAATAGCTTGGCATAGCCCCTTTAACTCTTTTTTGACGGCCAATTTTAGGGGAAGAAAACCCAGCCTTTTTGGACCGGTTTTCAACCAGTTAGTAGCCTGGATAACAGGCCTTATTTTTTTCGCGTTTTTGGAGGCGAGCGAAGGCAAGCGCAAAGTGAGTGAGAAGCGCCAGACAAGCGCGATGGGGAAGACGCAGAAAAAACAACGGCCTGTCCACATACCATTGTTTTGTTGCATTCCGCCCCAGACCTACTCCTTAATGACGCTCCTCACGCTGTTCGCGCTTGCATTCGCTCCGGTTCGGGCTTGCCTTCGCTCGCCTGAAAAACGAACGCCTGTTATGCAGGATAGCAGGAGCCGATTACTGAGGCTAGCCAGTTAGCATGATGTGGGAATGGCTGAAAAAGAGATTTGCAACACGAGACTGCTAAATTGGACGTACACTAATTTAGAAGCTTTTTTGGCGCATTCATAGAAGCCAAAATTTGGACGTCTCTTACGAACCTATATCGATCTTTCTCTCCCGCTCTCTTTTTTCCCTTTGCCTTTCTTCTTCTGTTGCTCCGGCTTTTGATCGTCTTCTCACTGTCTTTGTTTTGCAACGAATTTTGGCTGGCTAACTTTTTAGGAAAGGGACATTGAATTAATCTGCAAAAAATAGAAGGTGAATAGAAAAATTGGAAGTAGATTCGTTCACCCCAAATGTTGCTTTTTTGTGTGTGTGTAACTCAGTCAAGATACATGAAGATAGGTGAAAATTTGGTGAATGAGGTACCAGTGGAAAAATTCATCCTTGCTGATTTTGATCAGTTCATCATCTTGGTGAATGAATGGAAAGGTAAATGGGTCCATGAAGGATACCGTAAAATTCCGAAAATAAGCCCCTCCTTGATAAGCACCTTCAAATGTAGGTCCCCAAACTTGTAACGCAAAAAACCGTCCGTTAAAGCGCCCCTCCATATATAAGCCCCCCGGGGCTTGTACTTGGAAATTGCCCTCAAATACAAGGTAAAACAAAGCAAAAACGGTAAATTTCCTTCCAACTATAAGGTTAGCCCAATCGATTTTGAAACACAAAATTCCCTCCATAGATAAGCCCCTCTGAATATAAGCCCGTCCTAAAATAAGCCCCTCAAAAAAAGGCCTTTGAAAATTAAAATATCAGCCCCGGGGCTTATTTTCGGAATTTTACGATATTCTTGGTTCAAAAAAAAAATAATAAAAACACCAAAACGACCCCAGTGCAGTACTCCCTCCATATGATTTATTTTTTCTATTGAGCGTTCAATGAAGGTTTCAGCTAATCAATGGCACAATTACGGGTCGGTCCACTTGGCGATCTTTGGCCATCTTTGGGTGTTCGAAATCATGTCTGGACTAATAGTGTTGAACGCACGAACAGTGAAGAGGCAGACAGAGGAGGTGGAAGAATTTCAGAAAAGAGAGAAAAGGGGGCAATGATTTCTTTAATCTTGTCTTTACTTACGTTATTTTTAATAAGCGAGACTTGGCAATTTCACCAAAATATAACTTTGAAAAACTTCTGAGAAAATTAACTATTTCGGATTTTTATTGATTGAAAACTTAGGTCTGATGTATAGTATTAATGGCAAATCCCCTGAAATGCCTTGATGAATGAACTATCGGTACCATAAAAGCATGTGCCCACTCCAAGAAAGATGTATGGCTACGAAACTCATTCAGGTGAATTGAGTAAAGTTAAGTCATCGAACATGAATAATATTTCTTTACACACTTCATAAGCTCACATTTTTTTATCGTACCGGTAAAAATAAAGTGTGACTGTGCTGAGTTTGACAACGGTCACGCAATTGCAGAATACATTACTCCAACACCCGACAACAATTTGTGAGCAACCTTAATTTTGTAATGTACCATTAAGAAGAGCTAAATAACATACTAATTACAAAACATTTAACATTAGCTATTCTCTTGGGTATGCTATTCTTAAGCCTCAAATATTGCGTGATGCTGACAGTTACGATAGGAATATGCAGATGCATTATGCAAATTTGCCACATTGTGTCACCCGCCTTCACAGCTACGTATTTGTTATCAGGGGTATCAATTTTTCTGATACTTTACTCAATTTTAGCTTCATTTAAAGGCGCTTTCATCCTTTCTGCTACGTTTCGAATATACCATGAACCGAAACTAGAAAGAGAAGTCAGGCGGCATCATTACTCTACAAATTTGACTTATGCAAATTTGTGACCTTTTGCCACTGGTGGTCACGAAACTATTTATTTTTTAAAGGCGAATCTGGAGTACCCAGATTTTTTATTTCATATTCTGTTAATATAAGAGCTGAACTTTGTCCTAGTATACATTTTGGCTAGGTATCACACATACCAAGGTGAGTTTTTTGCCTCTGAAGTTGCTCATTTTTTACCCATTTTAAAAAGTGCGCTTGGTGGTAGTTTTTAAAAAACCGTAAAAAATTCAAAATCGTGTTTATGGTTTAAAACATACCATGGATAGAAAGAAAAGATAAAATGCTTTTAAACAAACATATTTCTGTTCTATAGCTTTGAATCTTGCCTCGGTACCGACGCGATAAAGTAGACCATTTTCACTCTAATTTTTGCATAATTAATTAGGTAAAAACCGCTATTTTCGTTTTTCCTCATTTTCTCGAACACTATAGATTCTTGAAAGTTAAAAATATTTTTTTCGAAGATAGTTCCCCAAAGGGGTTTTTCTGACAAATTATCAGAATTGTCGATTTTTTTAGCCTGGCCAGCGATTCTCGATATTTACAGTCATGAGCTCTTAAAACTCATTGCATGTCGTATTTGTGTGTTTTTAAGCGGTCTCTTTTAGGTGTCAAAATTTGCTTAAGCCACGCCCAGATTGGTCTCCTTTAGGGGTCACAAAAAGCTTGAGCCACGCCCAGATGGTCTCCTTTAGGGGTTAAATTCAAAATTTCCGACGAGCATCCCCGTCTGTTTCATATGGGAGTCCCCCCCCCGGGGCGTCCAGTAATCAAGCAGTTTCATACGACGAGTGTTAACCCTAACAGATGTTCTTTGTACGGGCAACAAAGGATTTCAGAGTAACTGTGGTCAAACTGGCTGAAAACCGGTATATCTGAATGTTTGCTGAAAACAGATTTATAGACGAGAAATGTATTTTACTGGAACTGAAATAAATAAAGAAATGAATAGATTGTACTTTGGCGGTAAAAAGTTGCCGTTTAATTCCTACAATCGTCTATTTTCAACTCATCTCAGTAGGTTAGCCCTTCATCGTTTCATGCATGTTGTCACCGAGTCGATAATTTGTTATAATTTATGCCTCGTACTCTTTTTGGCAAAGTACTCAATTCGGCTTTTTTAGGGCCTTTTAGACTGCAGTGCTAACATTTACAGATTTTCTGCAGAAAAAGTCCTTCAGTGTAATCACAGCTTTCCTCTCCAGTAGTATTATTTGTTTTTCTGTATCTCATAAAATTAAATCCTTTTTTCTTGGACTTTATTTTTAGCCATTTTGGATTGAAAGGGAAAACCAGTTTCCACGTCGCGTTTTGGCGTCAAAGGATACAATGATTTCGAACATATTCGAGTAGAGTCATTTCGGGCTTTGGATGTCGTTCTGTGACCTAGAAATAAACACAAATTCACAAATACTCTCGCTCAAGACTGGTTATGTCCTGTGGTCTGAGGGCCTGACCGTTTAACTTGATAAGCTGTCAAACAGTGACCTTCTTTTCAGCTTGAGTGTGAGGGCCCGGGGGGGATACCCCCTTATATAACCCATATAGGTGGGTGCCGCCCCTAAGGGTTTGGTTTTTGCGCCGTTTTGGTCTGAAAACGGGTATAAATTTTGCCCATTTTGGCTGGTCTGGAATAGAGTAAGTTTTACGAGGGAACTACGGTAGTGTATGAATGTATTCATCGTTTCAATTCCAGTTGAGTAAGAACTAAAGTGTAACATGCGAATTCGAAATGTATTTTGAGAAATCTTTTAGTTGGCGCTCTAATCTCGGCAATGATAACATAATTTCTGTCTATGTAAACATGTATGTATTGTTGCGTTTTCTGATCACCTCCAGGTGCTGAACACGGGTTTGGATTTTTGAGCACAGGTCTGAAAACGGGTGTGGAAAATGACAGTTTTTGGTCTGACAGAGTTAGGAGTCGGAGAACCGGGCATCACACCCCGACCATGAATTTCCAGGAGGGCCCCCCCTCCCGGGGGGGAAGGGGGTAAAGGTTGGCGATGAGCGGTCTTCTTTGTGCTAAACTCAATCTTTTTTCCAAAAAATCTAATTTCATGATGTCAGTTTAAAATAATACAGCAATTAATCTGTATGCGAAAAAAAACTGAAACCAGATTTTAACTTGGAAAGTGTTTTTCATTAAAAAAATATTTGATCATGAAAAATCTGACCGATTTTCGTAAAACGGTGGAAACCGGGGTGGATCCGCGCCTAATTATGGTCAAAATTTTATAATTACCATACCCAAAGGCTGAAAGCCACATTTATGAAAGACAGTAATTCGTCTCAACAATTTGTTTTTGTGAAAAGCAATAAAAACAAAAACAAGCGAAACTTCAGAACACAACAACAAACACAAGAAAATGACAGTTTCGGAAATCAAAGTGCATGAGTCTCGCGGAGGTTAATAAATTATTTGCGCAGACATCTGTTGTTGCATAATGCAAATTAAGGGTGCGTTTCTTTACAAAAAATCCAAGATCAGTAGGATTTTTCGTTAAGAAAAGAAACGATATATTCACAAAATGATTATTATTCATTCATTTCCATAGAGACGACCCACAATATCGCAGTATCCAGGAGGAAAAGACGGCTGCTGACAATATCGTAAGTTTGCTGATCATTTCATAGTATTCTGAACGATTAGCTCAAGGATACTGCTTTTGACGGGCCAAATGACGACGAATCTTGCTACAACATAATATGTTGTTGCAAGTTATGTATTGGAAAATTAAAGTCTTGCAAGACGCGCCGGCGAAGTTTGTCCTTGTGAACTAAAACAGTACCTCGCCAAAGCGCATAAAATTGATCGTTCAATCCATGCCTCAGGGTCAAAAATTACCTTAGAGATGAGCAGTGTTGTCTAGAATACGAGTAGTCCCCCATTTTTCCTCAGGGATAGTAGGGCGAGCGAAACACGAGCGCGCGTGAAAATCACCCCACGCGAGAAAAGGTGACACGCGGCGGGGATAGAGAAAAATGGTGATTTCACGCGCGCTCGCGTTTCGCTCGCTCTACTATCCCTGAGGAAAAATGGGGGACTACTCGTAGTCTAAGTGTTGTCAAACAGCTGATTTAAATATTAAAATTGTTTCGAGTTACCGCTGGCAGTATTCACTCTTTTCAGATCCGTAGTAAAGAAACGCTTCGGATCATGTATCCCAGGTATCCGTATTCATTGCGTTTTACATGAAGCCTACATAGTGTTTCTTCTATCGAGTGGCGTTCAGCGTTCGTTTCTGCCACTTTGAGCGATTTTGTCAAGCAGTCCCTTGAATGTTTCATCTTTTTCAATCAGCTGTAGAAATGAGACTTTCTTAGTGTCCAAAAAAGCTGGAAATGCGAAGCAGTATGGTTAGTAGTGGCATTGAGACTGTTTCTTGCTGGTAGCTACGAAGAAAGCAACAATTTTTCATCAGTAGTCACTTTCAAGTTGAAATTGAAAAAAATCACAAAAGAAATTGGATCAAAACATGTCTATTTACAGGCTAGAGTATATCATTTGATAGGCTGTTTTGTGCTGAACATTTTGCTGCATAGGTTATGGGGGTTAGAAATTGAAACACAGAAGTTGGAGTCAAAATACGAGCATAATCCCAGAAATAAAATTCCCGTCAGGAAATTTGCCGGTTAAAGGGTTAAGAACAAAAGGCAATTTTGGAGGCACAGTGAGAGACGCATATACCAAAACTTTGGACGATATCCCGAAGGGCAGAAAAACTGGTTACAGAGAGGCTTAGCCGGGCTAGTGCTTTTTAGTGTAAATACTAAACATTTTAAAATTAGCTTTTTTCTTAACATTTCAATGTGCCAAAAAATAGAAAGTAAAGGGATAAAGGGATAGATAAATCTAAAAAAACAAAAACCGCAAAAAATAATAATAATAATAAAAAGAAAGCATTCAAGCGAAACGCGAGCAAGAGCCATAAAAATCCACTAAGATATTTCGAAAAGTATCAAACTAAGTATGTAAGTACGCAACAGGCCTTTTTCAAAAATACCATAATACTCTTTGTTGTCCCCTAATAATTTTGCATGAGCTTTCTTTTCAATTTCAATTTGCGATTGAAAGTCCCAAGAGAAATTGAAAATTTTGGAGGGACAATTTCCTTTTGCTGAACTCAAAACGCCATTTTAAAGACGTGAACTTTACCTTTACCTCAAGCTGCTTAATGTTGACTTTGACCGGAAGTTAGGGTTACAACGGATAAAATATGTCACGCTTTGCAAAAAGATTTTCAGCCTGTTTCCTATGGAGCATTACCAAAAAACTGTTATCAAGTATCTCAAGAATACCAAACGGAAAAAGGTATCATCGATTATTATGAAAAATTTGAGCATGTTTAAAGTGCGTAATAGTTGATACCCGGGGGTAGCTCCTAAGAATTCTTGGTGAGGGTGTGCCGCCCGGTTCTCCAAATCATGACCCTATTTCACAGCAAAAAATGTCATTTTCCACACCCGTTTTCAGAGCTGGCCTCAAAAATCCAAACCCGTTTGCAGACCTGGAGGAGGTCAAAAACGCAACATACATGTTTACATAGGCTAAAATTATGTCATCATTACTTAGATTAAAACGCCAACAAGAACATTTCTTCAAATCGTTTTGGAGTTTGCATATTACTCTTTCTTTCTTATTCATTTGGAGCTGAAACGACAAATACGTTCATAGAATCCCGCAGTTCCCTCGAAAACCATACACGATTCGAGACCAAAATGGGCAAACTCTATACCCGTTTTCAAACCGAAACGGCACAAAAAACATACCCTTTGGCGCGGCGGCATACCAATATGGTTTGAAAAAGGGAGTATTTTCCTTCCCCCCCGGCCCCCGCAGTTTTTGATGGCAGAAGATAGTTGGGTCAGTTTGGGGTGAATGGGGGGGGGGGGGGGGGGGGCGGCAAACGGTCAGGAATCAGCTATCATGACCAATTGGCCTAAAAACAGTTCGACCAAGTGAATAATAAAATTTGACGCAAAGGCTTTTCACATGCAACTAATAACCAAAGTACCCGCAAAAAAGGAAACGGGAAAGATATTTCTTGTTTGTTTTTTTGTTAATGCCGCCCGCGTGGAATTTAATAATGCATAAAATCGGTAGAACAAGTTTTATCTGGTTGAAAACTGGCTATGGGGTTAAATATAACCACCGCGCAACGCTTCTTGTATGTATAATGCGGATCCGCAGATCCTTCCATTGTTTTTCCTATTTTAAACTGGGACCAGTTATTAACACCGCTGGAAAGAACGCCTTAAATTCAGTAAATTTGCCAACTTTTAGAGTGATTTGTCTAAAAGTAACGAACATATAGCTCGGCAAAGTCGCGAAATTTCACAGACGTTTGTATCGTGGGAGGAAGTTCGTGCCCTCACCATACAAAAATCTCTAAGATTTTGCGACTTCGTGGAGCAATAACTCCGCTCATTTTAGTCGTATCACCTTTAAACTAAGTAAGTTTACTAATTAGAAAACGCTCTTCAATGGATAATTTCTTCCTGGTCTTAATCGAAGCTTGAAAAGGACAAAAAACAAAAACAAAACAAGGAAGTTTCTACTGATAAAAATACTGATCAGCAAATTTTCTTAAGCTAGAAACTGACGCGAATGTTTTCATTACCAGTGGTCAGAAGCATGTATGGCGCTGGATTAGGAAATGAATGGAAGCATTAACTTTGCAAAAAATTGACCGGCTAAAACTTAAACCTAAAAATTAACCTTGCATAAGCAGGCGCAGCCGAGTATAATATGGAGAAGTTCGATTTTTAAAATTAATCCTCACAATCTTCGACTTTAACTGAGTGCTTGTGCACTACGGTATGTATAGCAATTATAGCGAATATCTGTAAAAATAAAAGCGTGCTTTATGGGCAATCGCCACAATCCAATCAGCCAGTCTGCTTCCAGAACCACGCTTAACTTACTGCCTGATTGTAGTTCCATTGTTCCACTGAAGAAAAGTATACAAGATTCGATGTGACTTTTAAGCGTCGCTATTACTAAAATATTAGTTCAGTGAGTTGTTTTTTCCTTTCCGCACTTTGTCTCCACCGTATTAAACCGCCGATTATAGCGTTATTTAATGCATTTTCATTTTAACTGAAAATTAATATGTAGTTATGCGAAAATGTGTCTTTGGAAAGCTGCACAGTCGCTTTCGTAAGACTCATATTAAAGATATTTTACCTTTCTTCCGTTGACGAAGAAACAGATTTCTTGATCGAATGTTGACGGCATCCCACAAGTCTTCTGTTACTTTAAATCCGCGGCAGTTTATTGTCCTAAAAGGCAATTCAACATTCGCTGCAAATCGAGATTGCTCACACCCGCGATGTACAGAGCTAACCTCCTGCTATGTATAAAACGAGACAATATATTTAGTGATGGTCACATGTCACCATGAAAGCAGCAGTTCGCGTCACTCCTGCTTATACCAGAAAAACCAGTCCGGTCTAGTAACAAATCGGGTTGTTGCAAGTTTCGTGCATACTGACTTCTCAGGATTCGATAAAATTACGCGGTAGTCACACAATACAGGGAAGTTACTTCACTTGCTGAAAATTATGTTTGCCTTGGGTTGGTAAAACGCACAACATGTAGATTTTGTTGCAAAAAGTTTCTGCAACAACTTTTCGCAACCTGGAACAACCTGATTTTGTTGCGAGAGAGGTTTAAATACTGGGTGGTAAAACACGATGCAACATCGTTATTTAACCCGTTTTGCGACAATATGGCAAAACAAGTTGCACGTTTTTGTTGCCTGTACGTCAAATTGCCCATTGCGAAGTTTAAAAGCTTTAGGGCTTGTTTATAGTGGAAAGTACACTTAGCTTATCCAGCTAGTTTACTGGGATTCCACTCAAATACTGGCTTAGAAACAAATAATTCAAATACAACATAACAGGATTAAAAACCCAACTAGCAGAAAGGAGCAGTTGGCCGAGGATTTGAACTCGGGACGACCGAGGACAAAAGCAGCAAGTGGCCAGAGCGGGACTCGAACGCGGGACCGCCGGATTGCGATCCACTCGGCCACGCTGACTCCCTCTTTAAAGAGGTTGTGCTTGAGAGTGGGTCACTGTTGTCGAACTGCACTGTCGGACTGTTTTGTAGAGGCTATTTCTTCTTTTATTGGCTATCAGGAGGTTAGGGGAAAACTGTGTCGAAATTCGTGCAAAACAGTCCTATAGCGCGGTTTGTCACGACACTTTACGCAGCCTCCTCCACCGACCATTTGAGACAGCGCGTGATTAAACAAGCGAAGCGCGACGCATCATGGGAAAGACCAAAGGCGCGTCTCACCAGCTATTAGTGAGGTTAAGCAAAGACGCTTTTGAGCGACCCACGTCAACCGGAAGAGGTCTTTTTTCATTTTTCGACGGTGATTTTGCCCAAACATTTTGGGCAAATAATTGCGTCGCCTCAGAAAAATCATGTCTTTCCAGATGAAGTTTTTACTAGCAAATAAGACTTTGGGAGGCACACGAGCGGTAAATGTAAATTGATTACATAAAATTAGACACGCTGATTAACTGTAACACCAGAAACCTAGTAAACTACTTATTTGTAGTTTCTTGCACGCAATAATTAACTGTGTTAAAGAATTAAAAGCACTGCAGAATTGCTGCAAGCAGTATTCTTTTTTTTTTCTGGGGGAGAAGGGGGAGGAGGCTTATCACTGTAATAAAAAAGGTCCCGAAACAAGCTGATAACGATACGTACTTTCTATTTTCATCCGCGACAATACAAGCAAAATAAAAAATAAAAAAATATATAACTGTCAGCAGAACTTAACAAAAAAGAGACGTATAAATATAGCTCGATTTTTGAAAACGTTACTCCCAATATAGACCTCTTCCGTCACGCTGCTGTTTTATTCGTTCAACAACTATCTCCAGAATAACTAATACAAGAACTAAGACTGCAACTATTGCTTTTTTTATCCACTTACGATCTCTCTATTTTTCCTCTCCTTTTTCTTCCCTAGTGTGATTTTCGGGCTTATCGGACGTAAGAAACTTGCTTTTTGGCCTCTCTTCAGAAAAATGACTGCAATTTTCGGTAGATACGTTGCAAAAAGAACTTTAGTTTTTTTTTCTTACAAAGCATCTGTAAGCTTATCGATTACGTCATTCAGATTGCGACCGTTCATAACAAGCAGTGTCAAAAGGAAGGTTCACAGTTCCTTCAATGGTGGGGTCTGAAATAAGTTCATCCAACGAAAGCGACGTGGATGCGCTGTCCACGTCTTCAAACAGAGGTAGTCGATATGATACGGTTGACACTGGTCCTGGTGGCGATGAGTCACGCCCATTTGATGGTGGTACACTTTCGTCATGACCATGTAAAGGTGACTGTACAGCGTAACACCCTTTCGAGTCCACATGGGATATGTCACGCTCCTGAACTTGAAATGCTGGTCCAGGTAAGGCAACATCTTGTGGTGCGGTCTGACTTGTGTCACACACTTGTGACCCAAACTGAGCCGTCTCACAGTCTTCTGATGAGAGACGACCGTGTGGTGTTATCTCCGCGAGGTTAGTTTCTTGTGATTCTGAACTGGCTGTAGCTATGTTATCATGCTTTACTGGACTTTTAGCCTGTTCTTGAACATCTTCCTCTTCCATGACTTCAGCTTCAACATCTGACGCTATGTTAAGCACGAGGCCACTCAAGCGAGCAGATTTCATACTGGCAATTTCAGACCTCAGCTGCGATAATAAGCTGCTGGCTCTTTCGCCCAAATTCAGCGCACTTTCCTGGGATATGTCACGATTTGATTCGCCGGCAATTTCTGTGCCATATTCTCCACCGCTCGCTTGCTTTAAAGCAACTACATTTGCTGTACTTCTGAATGGCAGGCGAATTTCCTCAACATCATTTAGAGATTTCCTACCCATTTGCTCTCCGTCAGTTTGATTGGTGGTCGTACATTTATCATATTTGTCATTATCCACCACCTGTGTCGTCGATGACGCTTGATTATCTTCAGACGTACCTTCGACAAAGGCTTGCTTCTCCATACTCTGTTGTTTGGATTCCATTTGTACACTGCCCTCACCCACGTCATTAACCGACCCCTCATTACTACTTTCATCATCAGTTGGAACAGGACTGCTAACAACTATCTCTGGAATACCAACACTCAAGTGTCCTTCCATGTCAGCTTCCTGTTCGTGTGCCTCGTGGAGAGTGTGCTCAGTGTTATAACAAGAGCCCTCGCACAAAGTCACATTTACTTTGAGTTCAATTATTTCACCATCTGCAAAGTCATCGGGTTCCTCCTGGTGGATAGATGAAGGAAGAGTCATTTCATTTTGGCGAAATTCCACGTTGGACACAGAAGGGGCCACTTCGCTTATTTCGGCAACCACAGGTCCAAAAGGCAATACAACATCACCACTCACACGACCCTCTGCATCATCAAACTGCGATAAAGTCTCCATTGCTTTAGTGTCCTCTTCGAATTCAAGACTTGAAGAGAAAGGTTCTTTCACCTTCATGTCATTCACATGAAGACTGGACAACGGGATATTACAATTTCCTTGGTTTACTGGAGCAGTTGATGATGTCTCCAATACGTCGTCTTCAGAGTCTGTGTCTTCTTCTGTATCCAACCGAGGAACAGTGGAAATACCAGTACTATTCACTTTGCCAGTTAAAGTTGTAATCGTATCTGCCGACGGTTCTTCCCGATCCGAGAACATTTGGGTTTCCTTGTTTTGTTTTTCACCTGCGAAAGACCAAACGTTTTTTTGTCAGCCTTCTAATATCTTCTTCACTTCCTAAATACAGTAGGAAATTTTAAAAAACAATAATAATTTCGTTTAATTTTAACAGAGAAGATTTACGGTACGACCCAAAAATGTTGCCGTCACTTGAACGGGTACAACAGAGGATTGGTCCACAGACTTAAAAATCCACAGAAATAAGAAATTATTGAAATCGTGTAATTTTCTTATCTACCTTTAATTCAAATTGATGAAATATATCTTATCTTGCTTCGACTTACGCAGCAAATTGCTGACACGAGTGAATAAACTTTGACTTTTTGTTGTTAATCAAATATTGCCTTAATCATATCATTTCCTTTGCTTTGGTAAATTTTTTATTCTTTTACAATACCATTCGGCTTTGGCAGATAATACCCTCGGAGATCTGCCCAATTCTTCAGATCATACGATAGCTGAATTCAATAATTGCGCTATTATTTATTCAAAATAATTCCTAGTTTAAAACAAGCTAAAACACGCTTACGTCGATCAACGTTAAGTTCCGGTCTCCATTTGCCTTTTTCCCGACAAGTTCAGGATACACAGGGATGTTTCCCGGGGGGGTACTCCCTACAAAAGTGACGGGGGTGCTCGTCGGAAAATTTCGAGGGCACCCCTAAAAGGTACCAGAATCTTGTTTTATGGGCGTGTCTCAAATTCATTTCCACCCTTAAGAGGTACCAATTCAGCGACAACAAATTTTATAACCGGCACTGCAAATTTTAAAAGTAATAAAGATAACTTTCGAACACTTTCTCCTAAAGTATTATCATATATCTTTATCCTAATAAAGCGTATCAGCTCTGGCAGCAGTCATTTTAGGTTTTACCACCCTACCCGGTTCCAAACCACAAATCTAAACCCCTAAAAGGTACGACGAGCACCCTTGGCACTTTTGTAGGGGAGTTCCCTCGGGGGGTGTTTAGCCCAGCAAGTATTCTTCAAACACCAGATGTCAACCTTCAAGTTATATTTATGTCGTTATTGCTATATTTTAAGGCAAAAGTTCGGCCATTTTTTTCTTCGCGAAATGTGTTAAATGTTTCGCCATTTTGCCTTGCCCTACCAAAACAGCCCCACCTCGTCCCCAGGGCTTCTTGGTTGCGGTCCATTTTTCTGGCATTTATGCTCTACTATCGACGTCGTTTTCCATTTATCGCAAATTTGGTCAACGCTAGCTGGTTATGAAGAATGAGCCGCGGCGTTTGAGCCAATCAGAAAAGAAGAAATATTTTGAATGAATAATAAATGAATTTATGGTTTTGCATATGAAACTACTCGTTGCTGATGTTGCAAAAGTTGGATGGTGAGTTAGGACGACCTTTACACATCCGCCAGACGACAAAAGGTTTGAATGTAAATCTCTTAGTGAAGCCAACGAGAAGCGCGGAAAAAAGCTTGCGACGTCACGAATGGCGTTCCTTTAACCTTTGTTTGGTCGAGTAAAAGGTGCGAGATTTATTTAGCCAATCAATGGTCACCAATGAAGTTGCCTTAACCTTCGATTGGTCGGGTAGAAGGCGCGAGATTCATTTAGACAATCAATGGTCACCAATGAAGTTGCCTTAACCTTCGATTGGTCGAGTAAAAGGCGCGAGATTTATTTAGCCAACCTTTTTCGATTATTGGTCGGGTAAAACCAAAGGCCCGATTGATTCATTTAGCCAATCAATGGTCACCTAACAATAGAAGAAAGAAGGTCAGAAGTAACCTTGATTGGTCGTGATTTTCTTGATCTGTGATCTGTGATGTGACCATATTGAGCTGTAAGAAAGAATGAATGACAAATAGTCTTTGACATCTAAAAAGCCATCAGAAACACGTCCAAGTCCCCGATCGCATGTTTATAAAGTATTTTCCCACAAGTGACAGTTTTCAGGTGCCTGCTAAAGTGCGATTTAGTGATTCGTGGAGAGCTAAGCTTATCAGAGATTTTGTTATCTTTGACTAGACAAAAACGTTCGGAAAAATACATTTCTAATCAAGAGCAGGTACAAGAGGGACAGGTTAACAGTTTCTTTTTACCAAATAAGAGTGTACCTTTTTGTTCTATGTTATCGCCTTTACAGGAGCAATGTCACGATTTTTTGGCACAGTCAAATACCGTTAATACGGACAATAACTTTCTTTGGTGATTTTTGCAGGCATGGCATTAAGACTTAAAAATGTTGACCCAACTTTTTTCAAGTTTCAATCCATGTCCATCATTGCCATCCGTTGTAACAGACAACCGGAAACAGTTTCAATGCTAATAAATAGTCTTAAATAATTTAAACTCGACCATTATTTTTGAAATCCAACTGACACGAAAAAAGTTCAAGCTTTTTAAAAAGACAGCGGAGAACGTGACATAGCCTCTTAAACACCTTATTGTGGGCCAAGAGGAGCCCGCAATCCTAAACTACTCGTTGTTATTACGCATG
This sequence comes from Porites lobata, assembly GCA_942486035.1. Classification (NCBI taxonomy): domain Eukaryota; kingdom Metazoa; phylum Cnidaria; class Anthozoa; order Scleractinia; family Poritidae; genus Porites; species Porites lobata. Next base: position 1,315,152 of record CALNXK010000059.1, on the reverse strand, counting down.
CGTCGCATGTATGTAGCCAGCATTCGTTTGTACTTCCACTAAGAATGTATGGAATGCACAGAACGCAAACGATCACGCGCGTTAAAAAACGGCACCTTCCATCACTCCTTATGTTTTGATTATCTGTAACGTGAAACTTACACAAAGCACAGAGCTGGAACAAAAGCGTTTTGACCTTCGATCGTTGTCGCCCACACTCCGTAATCTTTGGTTATTTCTAGTTTCCATTTTTAAACTTTACACTTTCTATTACCTGCGTCTGTAGCTTGTGACACAACGCAAAGAGTGTAGCCATTTTATCACTCCTCCTCTTATGAATATTGGGGAAAGCCTGTAAAGATGAGAAAGCAAACAAGTTGATGTGTTTTCATTGACTCTTAACCTTCTTTGATGTCAAGATAAAAGAAAAAAAATAAGAACTTCCTATTCTTTTTTTAAGGCCAACATTCACTTCTTCCTTTCTCGTTTTGTAATAAAGAATTGGCCATGTTCTTAACGAACGGGGAACTGGTGCGAAGAACTCGAATGACAACATGGAACTACACATGGCGTAACTTAGACATTGCATGCAAGAAATTATCTTCCATAAAAGGGATGTGTCTGGACCTCTTCTCGGAAGAGACCATCTCTAGTTCGATTCTTGTAAGCTACCACCTCCCGTAAGCGACCACTCAGTCTTTGCATTTTGGGTGGTCACTTACGGGAAGTTCCATTGTAATCTTTCTTTGGATTAATTACTGCTTTCGTTAACTACCTTTCTGGCCATAAATCCCCTCCTGAAATTCCAAAAAAGAAATAAAAGTTAATCAGTGTCAAATAATCTCATCCCAACACAATATAAGCAATATACATCCCCGACAAAGACGTTAGTAAACGAGACTGCGAACAGTTCCTCAAGGCGACGTTAACGAGAACTTCGAAGAAAAAGCAATAAGCTTAATTTGCGAAACAACCACTCTGCACGTGAGTCACGCTTTTTTGCAAATTTCTTAGCCGTCCCTGCGTAACTACGACGTGATAAGGGGTGATCTGTGTCAGATTGCACTATGGGTGGGACTGTTTGAAGAGACGGGCCGACGGGTTTTGGACCCAGTCTTCAGAGGCCTTATTAAGGTTGCGCGAGAGACCGAGTACGTTTTCATTCAGATTGCACTTTGGGGTTGTTTTAAGAGACGGACCAATGGATTTTGACCCAGTCTCCAGTGAAACTTGGTAATAGCCAATAAAAGAAGAAATAACGTCACCAAAACAGTCCCAAAATGCAATTGGACACAACAAACAGCTTTAGCATCCCAATACAACTCTTAATAGCCTTTTTACAGTTGCAGATGGAAACGAGGCTAGAGTTGTTTTGATACAATGCTTTCTGCTTTATTATGTAAATCATGTTGTTCTTATGCTAACTTGTATCTTTTAAGCATAATTTCCATAAGAAAAGAAAAGAGGTTTGTATCAAAACAAGGTCAACCTCAACCTCACGTTCACTCAAAGGCTAAGATAGTAAGCCCACAACTGTAATACAGTCTGCACATACTCACCACGAAGACTGAATTGTGATTGCTGCCTTAACTTGTTTCTTGTGAAGGTGAAGCATTTGATCTTTTTTCTGTTCTGAGACCTACGAAGAATGTAAAAGTGGAAAAGTAAACATTTGATTTAGGAAACAATCTCGTTATCTAGAAAAATAAACCACTGAAAGGCTTATCATTTCGAGATTTGGTGTATTTATCTCAGGGTGATTTTCAATTTGATTCTACAACTGATGGCCAACTGCTGATGAGACAGGTTAACTAATGACACGTTGCACCGTAAATGATTAAATTAGCCCCGCGACGTGAAATATGCAGGCCCCCACCCAACTCTGAGATTAGCGCGCGCTCCCTCTGATGGGCCAACGTGGCCTTCGACTTAGAATGAAAGCAGTAGGATGCAGAAACTGAAAAATAATTCATTAAATCATCGGCAAGACTGGCTGTTTTTACGTCTCCTTCTGCACACGAGGCCCTCATATCTTAGTGGTCATCCAAGCCTGATCCATCCGTTTGCAAAGCAAAGGTAACACTTTCCTCCTTACTGACTTTAGGACACCGACCGAGTTCTTGATACCGCCGGGGACTTTGGCTATATTCAGACTATAACGGATAGCGTGTTGTGTCGGCACGAGAAGCTATCGGGTATAGAGTGTTTTCACATGACGTCACGGCGGCCATGTTGGTGTCCCAAAACAATGAAACGGCGGCCATGTTGGTGTCCCAAACCAGTCCTCCGGGAGTTGAACTCTTTTCTTATGCAAAAGCTTTCTTTTGTTCCAATAAATTTGCATAGATGCTGGCCACGTGAGTGAAAACACTCAATAGTATAAACACAGCCTTAGTCCTAACAATGTCAATGTGATTTCTTTTCATCAGGAGTACACCACCATTAGATTAGGCTGATTTAGCAACAGAACGGGACCGTCATTCGACGACGGGAAAGCGGGCGGAAAGGACTAAACTCGACTTCCGGTAGCCAATTTGCCGCTCTGCCATTGGTCAAGCCAGTTGTTTGATTTGCGCGCGCAGTCGTCAACAGATGTTCCCGTTCTGTTGCTAAATCAGCCTATTAATTCAGTAACTTACCTGACACCAAAGGTAATAAATGGCTGTCTTCAACTGTTCTCTGCTTTTGATGGCTTCCTCGTGTTGTCTACAAAAAAGAAAATGCTCTTCACTTCTGGAGTATATTCCTATATTTTAGGAAGTGTCCTTAGTCAAACGTTAACAACTAAGTCCACTTTTTTTTAGTATAAAATACTGACCAATGAACAGGAGGGCAATGATGGACGATCCGGACGATGGACTCGCAATCGCCTGGAAAGAAACGATGTCTATATAGAGCCTGCGTTAAGATTATGACGCAACAAGGAACGATCAGGACGATTGAAGCGATCTCCTTTGAAGGCTAAATGGACTCAATCGCACCAATCGTGTCCAAAAAATAACAGGACTGAGTGGAGTCCAGTTTGGCCTGAAATGGTACAATGTACATGTGACTGAACAAAACCGCAGGAGTCTGACTTGTTTAATGACGAGTATGATTACAACGACACTAAGTTCCGACTGTTATCAATTAATCGACAGCAGAATCGATTCATGAGCAGCGATTCATTCACGTGGGACAAAACCGCCAAGCTGGAGAGCGAGTGACTTAAATTTTAAATGATGTGAGCTCTTTGATTGTCTTTTCCCAATACATCATTTTCTCTCCAGCATGGCGGTTTTGTACCATGGCCACGTGAGTGAATGGCTGCAAATGGCCTATTGATCCTGGAATCAGGGCTGTTGATTTGGTTATCAGATTAAATTTAGTTACACCTATGATTAGCTCTTTAACCTTCGTACCTGTCCATTTTGCTGTACAGGTTGTTTATGACTGAGATCAGCCTTCTGACTCGCAATTCATTTCGAATGTTCACAACTTTGATGTCTTTTGTTCGAGCACAGCAACCCCTCCTAATAAGGTGTAAAAGAGGCAGAGTAAGAAAAAAATAGTGTTCCACGTAAACACGATCATCAGTGATAGACGCAACTTCAGCGGCGCGCAAGGAAAGCCTAAAAAAGTTCAGGCTGGTAGGGAATTTAAAACCTTGAATTCTGCGATTCCGGTACAGCGCTCTACCACTTGAGCTAACGAGCCAGCTGAGAGCTGGTCATTAAGTTGGCTTGTTATAAACGAACCTAGGGATGAGAAATAAAAGGTAAAGAAGTTCATCGCAGTAGTAAAACGCACCTTCTGCAGTCCGCCGGCTATATCAGTTGAGCTTACAAGACAACTGAGAGCTGGTCATCTAGTCACGTCTAATGCTGCAATAATCATTCTTCTGAGCGTTTACTTCTCCATCCCAAGGTTCTAATATATGATTTTCATATCGTCATCCTTTCACGTGTTTATAACGAATCAACTTAATGACTAGTCCCCAGCTGGCTTGTTAGTTCAATTGGTAGAAGGCTGAATCGGCATCACAGAGGTAAAGCAGTCCAATCCCGTACAAGCCCGAATTCGATTCGGGCTTTTTTTTTTTCACTGCAAAAGTTGCTGCTACTCCTGCGATGATCATCTTTCGATTAATTCTTTATCCCACAGTTCTAATAAATGACTTTCATATATTCTGCATTATTTTAGATGACTAGTACAGTGGGTATGAAATTAGTCTTTTGGAAGTTTCTAAGAGAAGCGAATATTGTCGTTCCGACGCAAAATGAGGGCTGTGAATAACTTGCAAAAAATGTGCAATTCAAGCTTGTCCTTTGGACAAGCAGCTCTGACAAACTTTCTTGCCCGGGGCCACTTCCTGCTCGTCTTAGTTACTGATTTTGTTAATGGATGAATTGCTTGCACCCTGCCTATTGGGCAAGTGTGCTTTAAAATCTACTCGTCCCAGACTACTGGACGGGAGTTTTTTCGGGCCCTGTTTTGTGTACATTTTGTACTAGTACTGAGCAAAGGGCAGGGAGAACAAGGCTGTATTTAAGGAAGACAAACGCGATAACAGAAGTGCACAAGGAGTCCAAAATTTTCTTACCAAGCTGCTTGTATACAGGCTGCTGCATGTTTTCGGCGTCGAAACTGACAGAAGTTGAACTTTTTTCTAACTAGATAACCACGAACATGAGCTTGGATAATGGTTGCTGCCAGACTCAAAAGGCGGACAGCTTCTTCTTCTGTCATAATTGGATCATCTTGGGTCAAAAGAAAGACCATAATTATGAGTACAGAACATTGTAATAGAATAATTCTCATATAAACATAGTTATTCTTGTAGAACTTTAAATGACTGGAACGCGTTACCAAACGAAATTATTATAATAAACAATCAGCCGCTAATCGGTGGTTAATTCGAAACAGCTTTATTTGAGTATTGTAGACAGTAATGAATGTTATTCCGCTTTATATCTTGAATGGTGGTATCCCCTTTGCAATACTTCAGATTTTTGAAAAAAGGTAAAGCCATTTTTTGAAACGACAGATTCTCCCTCCAAAAGCTTTGTTCACCCGGAGGGTGTAAAGTGCAGGTTGCAGGTTACATAACTTATACTACTACATTAGAAATTTCTGCAATTTGATTGGCTTAGAGCAGTGGTATTTCAACTTAATTTGAAATACCTACATGTGAAAATTACAAACCTTTTGCAGGTAGTAGTATAAACAAATAATAGCATGATTTGTACATAATATTCGGCATAAATACCACTCGTGATATTTCAAAATTGTCTCAAATTTCACTCGCCTGACGGCTCGTGAAATTACGTATAACAATTTTGAAATATCACTTGTGGTATTTATGCCAAATATCACTACAAATCATGCTATTACCTATACAAATTCTGACCTGCTACCTGCAATTTATACCCTCCGTTGTTCACCAAATTTTCACCCTGTCTTCACAGTTTGTGTTCTAATCTGAATCTTCCAACTGGCAATATCGTTGATGTCTGTACTAGAAAACCCACCTGACTGCGTTTGCTGCGACTGCTCCAAATCTGACAGTGGTAGTGGAATATAGAAGCTTTCAGATTCCAACAGGTTTTCGCCATCTAAAACAAAAGCCAAGGCCAGTCTGACTTACTCATCCTCTGATTCACGGGAAAAGGCAGATTATAACGGTAAAAATGAATCCACAGTCACGGTACTTACCCAGGTCATCATTTGCTGGTACTGGAGATATCTGAGAAAGATGATTGTTCAGTCACTGACACTGGCGGCCGGTTAGCTTAATTGGATAAGCGCCGGTCTGCCGAGCGGGATGTCCTGGGTTCAAACCCCGGCCGGACAAACACCCAGGGTATTAAAATAACTGAGGAGAATGTGCTGCCTTTGTTGTGACATCTACAAATGGATAGACATTCTAGTCTTCCAAGATAAGGACGAAAAACCGTAGGCTCCGTCTCACAGCTCTTTCACAGTTCTGACTCTTGTGGGTCGTACACGAAAAAGAACCCACACTGCTGTGCGTAAAGGGAAGGGGGCGTAGACGCTGGTGGTGTGGTACACCCTTTCATGGGATAACGGGGTGATGAAGGGGTTGATATCAATTCGGACTTTATTCCTGCTTCATCCCCTGTTACCGTATTGAGTCACCGTGGGGAGTTTCAATAAAGGACAAAAAAATCCAAATAAAAATTATTCCCCATAGGAGTCGAGTCTATTTCAAATTAACACAAGTGTGATGGTTTACGGTCGTTTCGCTGACGTGTTAGGTCAGTTCGCTTACGTCTCGTAAGTCCATTCGTTGACCAAGAACAAGATCTTCTTTGCACATGTTGAATTAATTGGCTTTATATTAGGTGTCAAAATGATATAAAATGATGTGAATCCAAATATTCAACAAAAGAGCATATTCAATAAGTTAAAAAAGTGGACTGAAATAATAGGCTTGATCTTTTCACGAATTCAATCAAAATTTTTGAGTGATTAATTTTTTGACACATTAATTAATTATTATCACTTTTTTATTTCCCTTATTTTTCCGATTGCTTTTCACTATTTAAAACCTACTAAGTTGCAGACACCTCTCTGTTACAGAGCAGATCTACTGGTCCAAAACACTGTAGCAAAGACATACAATCCCTACAATGCGTTCTATAACAAGAACACCTCTTTAATGAGGCTATTTGGCTCCATCCCTTTGGTATGTGGGCATAACGTTTAACCGTACTTCATTTCAATATCTGGTTTACCTTGGTAGAATCAATGGGTTCGTTGCAAATGTGGTGCAATATGGACACGAGCTGAAGGTGTTGTCCAAGTGAAGGATGTCTAATTTGGTGAAATGCTTGGTTCAGTAATCTTGCAAGTGTTCTAAAAAGAAAAGATGAAAAATGATGGCGCGCATTACAGATCAATGGAGGCTTCCACATACTTACAATAATTTATTAGCGAGAAATGGTTGAGACATGCTCGGAAACAACGTGAACACTTTGCAGTATAAAAAAATCTCAAAACTATACTGTTTCACCTTTGGAAAGATCAAATGAGCGATTTTTCATCTCGACACTCGAACCACTACACTCAAAACACATTACATTACATAAGCACATTACATAAACCAGCTTCATTCATCATAATGGTGTATTCCTCGCCCAATATTTCACCGACAAACTAATCACCTGTGTTTACTCCTTTTCCCTGCGCACTAGAACATGAATATCGTTTTTATTTTTAAATATAATCAATGTAACTGGTTTGAGGAAAGTTAATTAAGCCGCTTTTAGTAGAAAGTTATTAAACTGACCTTTCTTGATGACTCACTAACTGTCCATCCAGATTCCTTAGGTCAGGACAGCAATACACTAGGTAAGGTCTGTAGCAGATCTCTCTAAAATAGCGTCAAGGATGCTAGAAAAGGCTTACAAGTCAACGAACTAAAATTTGAATAATTAAACAGCACTTGGGTCCTAATAGAGCAGTCATTGTTAACGATAAAATTAAAATTGTGTTCTTTTACATCCTGAGGGGTAGTCTCTCGTATACGCTATATAGGTACGTGCTGCCCCATCACGTAGGGTTTTTGCGCCGTTTTGGTCTGAAAACGGGTAATCATACACTTTGCCCATTTTGGTCTCGAATCGGGTGTGGTTTTTGAGGGAACTACGGGAGTGTATGAACGTATTTATCGTTTCAATTCCAAATGAGTGAGAAAGAAAGAGAAATATGCGAATTCGAAATGTATTTGAAGAATTTTTTTGTTTGCGCTCTAATCTAAGTAATAAGTAATGATAACATAATTCTGCCTAAAGGCCAGGTCTGAAGACCGCCTGCCCGCCTGGCGAAAACCGTCATACATTTTCTTGTAAAAAAAAAAACCCTCGTTAATGCGGCCATTGGCCCATTGGTGACCGTTTTAACGGGGTTACACTGTATCTATTAACGGTAATCATTGTTGGTACGGTCTGAAACATAGACACTTTAGCGAAGAATCTAGTCTCCAGTGGAGCTGTTTTGTGTCTTGCCACAAATAACAGCTGTGCAGGAAGGCTGTCAGTCACTCGCTCTGCTTCACGAGTCTATGAACTGCCATGTCCCTGAGACAGAATAAATTCCTGATTTTTAAATTTCACACATTCACAGGCAACAACCTAAGAAGTAGTCTACATTCAGAAGTCTACCAAAGTTAAAAAATTACACTAGACAAAGAATCTGCAAAACAGCAAACATATAGAACTCAATAAAAACTGGAAGTCAGGCAAGAATATCTTTCAAAGTTTAAGAATACCATCACTAATGCAGCTTTTGATATAATTCATCATTTTACATAATGTTTTAGGGCCTGTTTACATGGAGGTGGGGGACCCCAGGTAGGTGAGGTAATTAAATAACCCGCTTAGGTGGGGTAACCCGCCTGTCCATATGATCTCTCATTTTAATATGATCATGTTCACGTGATAGGTGAGGTGACCCGCCACATGTTACCTCACCTATATAGGGTCCGCCAACTCCACGTAAACAGGCCCTGATAAAGGAGCAGCAGTATCGGCTCGGGATTTTAAATCCGATAAAACACGTGCTGGGAGTTTATTAAGAGACGGTCCAGATAAGAACGATAGCAACAACGGCAACGAACATGTTGGAATGCAAAAAAGGTGCTAACTTTTCTATTGTCTGTACTTACTTCTGATTGGCTTAAACAGCAAAAGTTAACAAAACTTCATAAAGCAGTACATATATTCATCCTTACTTTCCAACCATCTTCCATATAACAAAATCTGGTCTCAGTTTGAATAACAAAGAAATCCTACGTGGGGAACATGTAAAATTGTAAACTTTTCTTGGCTATTGTTTTCAACTCTTGTGATTGGTCAAAATCTTTTAACCCAAAAAAACACCCTTTCAGAGTGGAGTGTAAATGCTTTTTACTGCATGAACGGCCTTCATGTAGGTTTATGCATTCCCTGGGTAAAAATGAGAACATTCCTATGTGGGGAAAGCACCGTTGCCCCATAACAAAAGAAATTGCTATCCACATTACCCGGATCATTACTTAAATGACTTCAAAAACATTTCTGGAAAAGCGTGTCTCAATGGAGTTAATAACAATGACGCTTTTGTGAACGTTGGAAATTAGCATACGGGAAAAACATTACGTATGAAATAATTATTATGCAAGACAATCACATCTCACACATATTTAGAAATTTTCCAGTCTACAAACGACACTAAACCGAAGAGATGGCGTCTTGTTCCCGAGTTTTTCGGAAGACTAAAAATGCGGAAGAAGAGGAAGTTAATCGAAAATGGCACCCCAAAGTCAACAAGTACAGTGAAAAAGTAGTCTGTGAAAAAACATTTTCTGGAATGGCCGAATGGTAGGTAAACAAAAATCCGCGTCATCCTACGTGTTTTAACCTGTCTTTGTTTTCTAGCTATTATTTTCCTTGCCTCTATTGTGATGACTTCTCAGTGACTTCTTTGTATTAATTGTTGTACCTCACTGGTTAGTTTCACAGCTTTTTTACGCCAAGTATGAGCCAAAAATCCAGTAATCGAGCCTTGCGTATTTACAACTGGCAAGTCTTGAGTACAACGCTTGGAAATATTAAATATTACCGCTGAGTCACTTTATAACTTTTGGCTGATAAAATTAGTAGACTGTTCACAGTCCCCTATTTTTCCGTAAGACCGTCCAGATCAAAGACTCTGCGTTAAGGGCGACCATCTTAGATAAGTGTCAAATCTACTTGGGGGTGGGGGGTGAAACGGTTTTGGAGGAGGCGAGGAAAATAAAGGGACTGTACCAACATCCCTGCGACTCGCGTTCAGGGGGCATGACAGGAATTTCACCCCTTTTACTATTCATGAATTAACAAACTCCGCTTGCGATGAAAAACATGCCAGACACATTTAGCATCGACTTTGCGTGCTTACAAACATCTCCTTTCGAAACAGTGATTAAAATACGGTTAAAAGGACGTTATTCCATATTATATCGGCCAACATGAACAGCCCCCCTTCCCCTAGAGCTATAATCCCCAACGCCCACGCCCGCCCCCCCCAAAAAAACATTTGAAATTCAAGATGGCCGCCATTAACGGTAAGAAGCGCTATATCTCGACGATCTCACGGAAAAATACTGGGGGGACTGTGAACATTCTATAAAATTGGTGAAAGAACAAAGTTTTATTTTGCACACTAATAAATATAGTGTATGTTATTTTGAAAGCACATTTTTTTCCACCCACCATTTGTTGTGTCAGTTGCAGTGTTGATAATTAATTAACAATTATTCCTCGAGCCCGAACGGGCTCTGAGTCAACAGTCAGTAAACAGGGCTATTGACTGAGAGGCCATGAAGGCAAGAAGAATAATTGTTTTAGTAAAATCCAACTAGTTGGTCGAAAATATCGAGACAAAACAACTTTAGCTAGCAAAACGCGATTCAGCCGCCACTGTTTTGGCTTTCAAAGCCGGCGCTTTTCGCTACTAGTGGGCTATAACATATAGCCTAGTAGAAGCTAAACCAATCAGAACGCAGCTTTGATAATAGACCACTAGTTGGATTTTACTAATATTCATAAGAGAGATTAAGATTCACGTTTACGCCAAACGGCAAACGTGAATTCGTAGTTACTAAAACATGGAACGACCTAAAACCACCTCAAACCATCTACAACCACTCGCAAACAATCTAAAACCATCTAAAACAGGGTATAAATGTCTGTCCCGCAGAATCCTTTAGTCTAGTGTGAACGTGTCTCACTTGTAGAGCCTGATTTTATACAGCTATTAACCCGTTTACAGTTGCAAGAATTAAAAAACATTATATAATGATATTTGATAATTCTTTTCAGCAAAATGAATCAAAACGTTCTTACCAGTAACGTCCCTTGGCGGGAAGGGAAGACCCGAATATGTGATCCAAATTTTTCGTTCCGTTTTAGCTCGTAAAGTTCCAGCTACTCTAGCCTGTGCCGGGCTCTCAGATAGTATAGTGGGGACGTATTTACAACGAGCAAAGCGAAAATAAGAAGCGCGCATATAAATAATAATAATAATAATAAAAATAATAATAATAATCCTATTTACAATTAATTTGCTTGAAAAAAAGAAAAAACTATTCATTCAAAACACTATTTACAATTCCTGTCGATTTAAAAAGCACTTAATTTAGCTTAGAAAGAGTTAATTTTAATGAGCACATAAAAGCAGCTTAAAACAATTCTTGCGAATAGAATTGGCGTGAATCTACCGATTTTTGTGAAGTTTTTGTTAGAATGAATGCTGAACGACAATTGAAGGGGAAACTTGGTTACGTGGTACAAATTCATGTTTGCCGTTTGCCGTAAACGCGATGCTGAATACATGTAGAGACCTTTAGCATCAGGTTTTTCATGAGAAACTGCAAACCTTTTGCAGTTCACGTTTACACGGCAGGAAGGGCTTCTAGCGGTAAGTAACTAATGGCAAGTTTTTTTGCCACTTAAACGCCTTACTTAAGTTTGAAATCCTGGCAAGGTGAAACTGCAAACGTGTAACTGCAAACAGTTTGCGGATTCCAGTCAAAAACCTGATGCTAAAGGTCTCTAATCTTTCCATTATATCTGATAAAACACCGCATACTACTAAGGGGAGGTTTTATCGATATACATTTTGTAATGTCACTGCACGTGATGTATTATCGACCATTTAATAGGTCAATGGGCTTAAGAATTATTAATGAGTTTGTGAATGACATACAAACATTAATCAAGAATACATTGACTGATTGATATATTATTTCATTGACTGAATTAGCGTGCAAAAGATACAGTCTCCACGCATTACTGGGAAGCACACATGGATTATTCACAAGTGAAAGCTGCTGCAGATTGGCTAGACACGACAGGTACATCGTCTACAATAAAAAAAAATTAAAAACTGCTGATATTCAGCATTCCACTGATAAAAAAAGGGGTGTTCAAGAACAGAATACTCACTGAGAAATTGCCGGTATCTGAACATGATTATTGAAAAAAATAATCACCTTACAGGTTGGGGGGGTGGTGTAGCCCCTCTAAACACTGCACAACCTTTTCTTTTATATTTAACAGCCTTCTTATTTTGCAATTTTTTTTTCTCTTGTTTCGACATCTGAGACAAGTTATTTCATGCACAGTCAGTACCAATCAGGTTAACTACAGTGGCAGATCCAGGCGCTTATTTTTAGGCCAAACTGAGGCCTGAAAAACCCCCAAAAATTTTTGAGACTGCCCCCCCCCCCCTCCTCTCTCAGGGCCTTTATGACCCCCCCCGCCTAATCTGAAGGACTGAATCCACCACTGAACTATACAAAGTTGTTGTGATATTCTTTCCAACAACTTGGCCTAAGGATGTTGCTAGCATTTTATTACCAAAAAGAGTCCTACAAACTGTATTAGCATAGTTATTATTAGAAGAAAAAAGTGTCTTCTGTCATTGCACAAGCTACCTGTAAAATAACTAAAATACCCTCATATGTACCTCATTAAGGTCTGATATCTCATTATCTGCCAGTGACAAGGTGCAGACAGTGCTTGGTAAGTGTTCTTTAATGACTGCCAGGGAGGATATCAGATTTCCATGAAGCAAAAGAGTCTGTTGACATGAGAGAAAAACAAGCACAAAAAAGCTAACTCAAAGAATTTGCAACAAAGAGGTCTGTGATTAAATCACTTAACTGCAATGAAACACTGGTTGCTAGGCGGGTCAGTGAGGGAGGATGGGGGGAGGGGGGGTAGGAGCCTGCAAGTATAGGGGAGATATATGGAGAGAGGAGAAGTAAGGGAAAACCACAAAATGCTTAATATTTTGCAATTGAAAAGGTGCTTAAGTGAGGAAGCAATGAAAAATGGGGCAGGAGTTGGAAATGCAAGGACAGGACAATAGATAATATTTTATTTGGCATCAGGAGGAGCATGCTGAGATAATCAAACCACATGCAGCAGTGCAGGTTTGCCCTTTTTTGTGGAGCTTGGCTTTGTGTCTTAATCTTTTTTGTTGTCATAACAGCCATTTACAATTTTCACTTAACTTAGCTTGATGCAATGATAACATACTAAGGTCCTTCTGAAAAGGAAAAACGTACATACCTTTAATTTCATGAGGGTTCTCAAGCCAGAGATAACAGCAATACTACAAGAAGACAATAAGATAACAGAGGATTTAATGCAGCCGAAACCAATTGTGGAATTGCACACATTTCAGGCATGCTACTGATGAACAGTATTTTGGGCAACAACAATTCGCTTTCTGTCCCCTTTGAATTGAATATTTTCCTGTAAGGTCCCTCTCACCTCAAACAATGCTGATTCTTTTAGCAAAATGGGTAGAAATGAGTCCTTTTTTGGAGCAGGAGATGAAGGGATGAAACCAAGGGCAATAAAAAACTGTCATTAATTTATTGTAACAATGACTTGTAAGAGGTTTTTCACAGTGTCCCAAGTTCTTTTCACCTCCACTGTACACCATGACACAACCTCTTAAAAAGGAGGATGCCATTTCCAGTTTAGATAATATAATTAATTACCTATTGTCTGACAAATCCAGATGAGTCAAGTTAGTATTCTCATCAAGATTTTCAATTTCCTGCAAAATAAAGTAAGGAAAAAGTAAAATATAAACTAAAATTGATATAATAAAAATACAGACCACTAAAATTGCAGTTTACCTCAATACTGTTACCAGAAAGGTTGAGCCATTCCAGATACCTCAGTGACCTTATACCTTCAAACCAAAAACAAACCAAATTACTTGCTATATACTACCATTTGTTACAATGTAATTTGACAATAATTTCAAAAAAAATATATAAATGCCTTTATCAACCAATGTTTTTTAGAAAGCCTAAGTATTTCCTTGCAAGTTGCAAATGGAGGTTACAATATTGCCCTTGTGTCCTGTGAGAGGTACCACCAAAACAAACAAGCATCACATTCATGTAAACAGTCTACATTTTAAAGTTTAATCAGTCCATCAGGAAGACATGCGTGGAAAATAATTTTCAGATTTTGCGGACAACTTTAATTTGTTAGGACTTGAATTAAGATTAGATCACAATCAGTCTTTGATTCCTCCAAACAAATGAACGATTTTCCAGTAACTAGAGAAAGAATACTGCATTTTTGTCATAATTTTATGCAAAGCAAATGTGACTAATGTTGCTGCGCTGAGATTGTAAGTTTCTGTGTGATTAATGCGATACATTCTATCGATAAGCTCTCCTTCTTGTGTAAGGTAAAGGATCGCTTTTAATGGAGAAAAAAACTTTAAGCTGTACAATTCTTTTAAGCGACTTGCAATGTTTGCCCCCTGCTGATCCCAGAATCCTGTGCACATAACTGGGTCTTCGATTACTGGAAAATCATTCATTGCACTCCACGAAAACAATATACCTTCAATGCATATAATGCTATTGTTACTGAGATCCAGAACTCGCAATCCTTGGGCTGCACTAATACCTCTCATATCAACAATGTGGTTTCCAGCTAATGACAGCTAACCAAAAAAAGCAGAGTTAAATCCCTATCAAATTAAACACTTGTGCAGTCCTATTCTAATTGGCTTGCAAGTTAAACTTAATTAATCATTTTAAAAACTGACCAAAGCACCAATTGTTCTTTATAACAAAATGCTGATCACGAAATTATGAATATATGAAAATCATACACGTATATGTGAAATGCAGAGTGAAGAATTATTTGAAGGAAGATCATCGCAGTTGTATACACAACTTATGCTGTTGCTAAAAGAAAGCCTGAAAAAAAGTTCAGGCTTGTACGGGATTCGAACTCTTGACCTCTGCGATAGCAGTGCAGCGCTCTACCAATTAAGCTAACAAGCCAACTGGGAGCAGGTCGTTGAAGAATTGGTAAGATAAAGTAATTGGTAAACTTTATTTATAAACATAACTCTATTCAAGTACCTGTTGCAAATGTGCGAAGTATTGTAAATTCTCCACCTTTGAGATTTCATTGTTACTTAACAGAAGAGTACAAGGTGAAATGCCTTTGGATAAACGCTCTATCTTCTTCAAACCACGATCTGAAACAAGAGGTGCTCCCTTTTATAGTACATACATGTAGGTCCATGAATATTTTCTGGAGTAACTCATTAAATGAACTTGCAGCAGAATGACTTCAAAAAATTAGGAGACAATAAAACAATAAAGATTACTATGTTTAACTCTCGCAGCTGGTACTCACACTACAGTGGCTGCATGTATGTTTAGTCAGTATTTTACTGTACAGACTGTAAATTGCAAAACTTGTTTCAATTGCAATTTTTGACAATTTATAACGTTCATTA
Organism: Porites lobata; assembly: GCA_942486035.1. Lineage (NCBI taxonomy): Eukaryota > Metazoa > Cnidaria > Anthozoa > Scleractinia > Poritidae > Porites > Porites lobata. Next base: position 1,299,858 of record CALNXK010000059.1, on the reverse strand, counting down.
TCATTCATTCAAAATATTTCCCTGATCCTAAAAGCACATGCATAATTCACAATAACCAGCTACTGATGACCAAATTTGGAAGAATTTTGCGATTAATCAACCAACGATGTCAAAAGTGCAGCTTCCTTGCAGGTTAATGCACCATTAACCGAGACCTGGGGAAGAGGTTGAGTTGTTTTGGCTGTGAAAACAAAAATGGCGGAGATTTTACTTGCTTCAAGAGTAAGAACTAGGCAAATAATAGCTAAAAACATGGCAAGAACAGCAAGAAGACAACTCAAAGGCCGCCATCTGCTATTTGGAGAATATTTGCGGAGCTGAACAACCTTAAATGTGCACCATCGAAGATGAACTTAACGTTGACGGAGGTAAGCATGTTTTAGCTATGTTTTTAAACTAGGAATGATTTTGAATGAATGATAAAACAATTATTGAATTCGGCTTTTGTATCATATGAAGAATTATGGAGATCTCAGAGGGTGTTATCCGCCTTGGCCTACGGCCTTGAAGGATAACACCCTCCTCTATCTCCATAATTCTTCATAAGATACTCAGCCTCATTCATTAACTGTTAATTAATTTATAACGCTATTCCTTTCAGACTGTCTTGGACTATAATAACCTTGCTTGTTCTTCCAAGATTTGTGGCCTGTGTGCTTTGTGCTTGAGCCATAAATTGGGCTGGAAAAGGTTGATCTGTAACCTACAGTACTGACCTCAAATTCAATTAGTAAGAGGTTAGTATTACAGTATGGTACTCACTTGAAAGGTTTACAACACCATTATCTGTTTCTAGGGCAGACATAGTCCCAGCTTGTTTAGATGGCATCTCCCTATTCTGAAAAGCTTGAAAAATACGGAAATTACATTTTACACTGACTTATCATCAAGAAAATAATTATGGTACATGTATTTAATATCAAGTTAATATATTGTTAGAATTCGTAATTTAGCAACTCTTGGCCATTTAGCCAGTCAGCTGGTAGCTTAACAGATTGTAGACTTAAAAGAAAATATATGTGTGAGAGATAAGGAGCAAATCTGAGTTGATGCTTCTTTACGAACGTACAGTTTTAGCAAGGAATATGCATTTGCCTAGTCCCGATAGCCTCATAATTTTGCACAGCCAATTCATTTTAGGTCACGTGGTCCAAGCAAAGAGGTGAAGAAGAAGTTTGCCGCCCTTTCATCTTGGATACATCACCGAAGTGAATTGACCGGAAGGCCTGGGGTGCTTACCATTTGACAGAAAATTTCGGAAATCCCGGATAGAAGGTAAATGGTAAGGTCACTTATGTTTTGAGGTAGTCCTTTCATTCCGGTTGGTACGAACCAAACGGAATGTTGCTTACCATTAACCAGTTTCTCGGTTCCAGACTCACGCTACACAAATTCGCCCCTTTTTTTGGATTCAAAGCGTAACGGATGTGATATTTTTACGGTAAACTGGCAAATCGCTTACCATTATGCTTTCGACACCCCAACCGGATTTTTCTGTCAAATGGTAAGCACCCCTGGGATTGAAACGCCGTACAGGGACTAGGAAAGAATTGCATCAGGACCACAGCTTTTTGGGGATTTAAATTCTGCAGGATTTTAGTAATACCAGCATTGTTGAAGGAGATCAAGTCTGGTGGATGACAAATTCTTAGGGCGTTGTTCTCACTACAACTACTAAAGCTGCCATTCACTCCTTGCAAAAGCAGAGGTAACATGACTTTTGTTAACATTGACCAAATCCAAATCTAATTTCAGGATTTCCTTTCTAGAAGGTTAAAGTTTGTTGTTTCCTTCAGAATACTATCCAGCTGTGCATGGTGATGTGTGGAAGTACATAGGTGTTACAGTTTTGTCAATGACATTTCTTGCACACTGAACCACGGAACACAACTCGACACTTCAAAACACGGTACACCCGAAACTATAAGCACGGAATACTTCTACAAAACCTCCACCGTTATAAGAACTTTGTAAGTTATTCATAGCTATTCTACCAAGAACTACATGAACACAGTAAAGTGTCTGATTGTCAAAGGGAACAACGGAAATTGACATTGCGTATATCATTCGGAAGGACGAATGAGATCTCTGAAGAGGGTGCTCTCCTAATGCAAAAAAAAAGCTGAAAAACTGTTCACGAACCGTAAAAATACTAACAGGGGAGCGGTACAGCTAAAATAAGGTAAAAATAAATAGCTCACAAGCGACAATCGCTACGTACCTTTTGACGCTGTTCCTTCGATCTTCTTCTTCGAAACAAACAGAAATCCCGCGAAAAGCTCTCGCAAGTCCTACTCGGTCTGAAGTGAACGCGCAGTCATTTCCAGGTTTCCGCTCCGAGGGCTAGAGAATATGGACAATTTAAGGACAATAAAGTACCCAAATTCACAAGTCGCCGCAAGTCAGGAGCCCTGGTAACATACACGTTATCAATCTAAGTGAAATGTATCTTATTTATTTTGGAAAATTGTGCCCTCATGGATCTAAAGGGGAGGAAGGAGGGAGGGGTATGGGGAACACAAAAAATCTTCAGGTCTTACGTTAATACCCATTTGGCCAGTTTATCAACTTACCTGTCATTTTACGATCAGTCTGCCGCTCATATACTTCGCAAAATTCTGCTTATTCAAGTACATGTAGTAGCTGGTACCACTCAAACGAATTTTGCTGCGTTCCTGCTGCTATCTGTTATTTTGGGCCGGGTATCCCAAATCCCCTGGAGTGAGGGTGGATGTCGCTGAAGCCTTCACCTTGTTTAGTACGAACATCGTTCATTTTGCTACACTGTTTAGGAGAAGAAATTTATTTTCATGACCCTAATTCACTTTGCTTCGCATACAGAAGTAAGTAGTTTTATATACACTGTATACAAGGTGTTACAAAGCTAGCATGACAGAAAACTGAAAGATGTTTTGGAGAAAAGTTTTGGTAACACACATGTAGAGACATCTGTAGAAGGCTCATCGCCAACCTTCACACTCTTTTAAAAATTTTAAGGGTTCCGGTTTTAAAAAAACACTGTTCAAGAAGCTGAACAAACCTCGAGACCCTGAAAATCGTACCTTGTTCAGCGGCACATACCCGTTCTATGGTTCTATAGGCCAAGTAAGGCGCCAGTGCCCAGTCCACCGCGGGGCTCGCTCAACCCTATCTGGAGGAATTTGTTAGCTAAATTTTCTATTGTTATACTGCATGGGTGGATCCGGAGAATTCAGAAAAGGGTGGCTGGGACACTTAGCAGCTCTATTCTAGATACTTTTTATTTTTCTGAGACAGAATTCTGCGAAAATAATACAAAATTTCAAAGGAAAAGGGGTGGCCACAGCCACCTCGGCCCACCCCAAAATCCGCCCATGTAATGCACCTCCCGGAATACAAAGATCACTAAGTGAGTCGGGTATCCTCGTTAGTTACATTGCGAATTCTTTTCCCACTGTGTGGGCCGCAAAACTGTCTCCCGCCTTATTTCGAACCCACCTCAAGATATCAAATTCAGCGAAAGCATTCTGAAACTTCTCGTATGCACTGAGTCGGCTGCAAGTGGCAACTTTTGCAGGTACGTTTGGGTGGGTAAAGGGTAGAAAATGAAGACTTAAGACCCCAAACGAATAATACCCTCAAAATCAGTTGAAAAAGCCCGAAAAGCCAGCTATTCAGATCAGGCCTTGGTAAGATAGGGCGAGCCACTTATGAGCAAAAACGCGACTTTTCACTTTTCTGTGAAAGAAAAATGAATGCGAATGTCGTCACAGATCAGCAACTCCATATCCCATAATCGCGTTCGTCAGAACGCATCCTAATCTGGTGTTCCCTGTGACATCAAGGTAAACATTTTCTAGCCTACGTGTAGCCCCACCCTCCCCCTGCTATCACGGGTGACTGCCGATTAGCCGCCCCTATTAATTTTATCAGGGGCATCTCGGCTGGGAAACTGGACACCTTTCGACTCGATTTCGTTTCCGTAAGTGACGAAAGCGGATTCGTAATCAATGATTACTTCTAGTATACATTTACTATCTTAAAGATTGAGCTCAACACAGGTTAGGCTTTCAATGTTGAAACACAGAAACGTATTGCAACTTGAAAACATTGACCGAGCCAACTTTTTCGAGTTAAACTCCTTTGTCGAAAAATGACCAAAAACTGATAATGCCTTTTTTCTTTGACTGAATCATTTAATGATCATATTTCTTCTAGAGTTCCAAGTGAGGGAAAAGGTTACTGAGAATGCGCCAATAATCAAAATAATATGGAATATGGAAGTCACCATGACAAAACCAGTTTAACCTTACGTCAAAAGTGGCGTGATTGCTAAAGAAAAAATGGAACTGATGCAAGATTAAGGTTGAAAAAAATTAACTTTAAATACTGCAAAACAATATTGCCGTCAAGGAACACGATTCCAGTTACAGGAAATGCTGGTAAGTATAGCTATTCGATTCTAGGAATGGTTAAAGTACGGGCTAGTTAATAAGGACTGGTATGATAACAACAAACAGTCCCAAGCTGACGCCAACGCTAGCTCCGCTTGAGTGCTTTTTCTCGTCATCAAACTTCACTTGCTCCAGTTTGGGATAATAATCATTCCAAAAGGACATTCTTCGAGGATGAAACGATGCCGCCATCTTGGGACTGACTTCAACCTTCAGATAAGTTCTGTGGCTAGAGTTAAACTTCCCCAGCGTAACACCGCTGACTGGTTGTGGTGTCGGATCACCCGTTCTGGCAAAGTTTACGTATAAGGCCATGATAAACAAGCTTACGTTTTTGTCAGCCGCGTCGTAATTGAATGGCGAATTCGGCAGTAATGGGACTCCAAAGTCGTACATAATGTTGTTGGCATGGACCACACCCATTCACTCCGATCCAAAACTTACTTTTGATCGGTGGGCAAATTCGAACATGTAAACTGGAGAAACTTGGCTTTGAATGCCGGCGACCTCATGACTTGGTGCGAAGAACATTAAATCACTAAGAACATTCACAAGTTGGCTTCGGAGTGCGTAAACATTGCTGCTCTCAGGCCATGGGGTGTACATAAACTCCAACGCATTGGTTATAAGGTCAGCTGTCTTTGTTCCGGAATAATATATGTGAAAATAAAACTTTCGGAAAGTTATTCATAATATTTTTAGACCTTTTTTGAGATTATAAGAATACTCGGACACCAAATTCATTGCGACAAGAGGAGCCCACAATCCTAATCCCCAGGTTGTTATTACGCATGCGTCTCATGTATGTTTGCATGTGTGTAATTTTCAGTAGCGTCCAGTATGAGTCTATTGGGAGGTCAGAGTACACAGTCACAGCACATTTTAATAGCAGATGGAGAGTGGGTGAATGAGTTTCTTAAAAACAGCGAAGAGTCTGATCTTGAATAAGTCGATGAGCGAGGAAATTTGATGTCCAATCACAGGAAACATTTATGGATCTTAACCGTTCTACTGTTCTTGTCTTTGCCTTTGTTTTGAACTTTTCTGCCTCACCATTTATGAGATGAGATATTTGGAAGGAAGGCTTGTTAAATGTGGTAGTAGAGAATTGGGTGGGAATTGGAAGGGTATTTTTGAGTTTTATTTTATTAGCTGGCGTGTGCATTTGAACAAGAGATAAAAGAAAATGATTTAGGATTGCATTTTCAGAGTTAAAAACATTCTCTTTTGTAGCAAACATAAGGTGTAAACTTACTCCTTGATTCGTGCGCTAGCGAGTTTTGTGAGGAAGGTCTTGAAGAACGTCGGACTCACTCCATTGTCCACACTCTCTTTCAGCCCAAACGATAACTTTGCCATCTAGCCTGCGTAGCAGGCGTCGAAAGGGGTAGGGGATAGGGAAAAAGGGAAAAAGTGAGACGGGTAGGGGGGAGAGGTTTTACCTTTATATACTAGAGAGAAAACCGTTTACATAAAAACCCATAAAACGGCCATAAATCGACCCGTGGACCACACAGGAGAGACGTAACACACATTTTAAGTAAGGTAAGCTGTTTTTTATTGAAATCCTTTCATTTTCGTAGGTTACAGAAACGATAGGTTTTTTTCCCATACACACACTGCCATACAAATCCTTATATTTTGAATGTTACGCAACAATGCTGATGCTCGCCGATGCTCGTATTTCGAGCTTGGGCTACCTGTGATGCAACCATCTACAACAATGATGAAAATCGTGGCATTTCTCTTAGCTCATTCGGTATTCGACGAGCTTCAGTATCTTAAGAAACCATGAAGAAACCTTGAAACCTTCAAGTGTTCCCTCATATTCATAGTACTTTAACAATTTGTTTATTTTGCAACAGACGTCGACTTAGTTGTGCGCATTGGTTCATTTAGGATTAGAACAGTAGATTGTTGACACGGTTACACTGAAGCATTCAAAATCGCTCATGCACATTAAACGTGTATGTTTTTCTGTGGGGAGAGGACGGCTGTACACAGGCCAGAGATATCAAGCTACCGTCAAGTTTTACTCGTCGGCGGAATCGTAATGAGGTTATAAAATGAACCCGCGTTTTTAGCGGCCCTTTTCGTAACGGCATAAGTTGTTTCACCGGACATTTCTCTTAAGAAACCATAAAAGGAGCGATTTTTGTTTAAAGACCGACGGTAACATCGTAGCCTGCGAAAAAATCCGTTTCTCCTCGCTCTTCGCCGCTGGGGACGTTTCGCGCGGAGGAACGTCTGCGACTCAGCGGCAGAAATCCCATACTGATGACGCAAGTCGATGTTTACATAATAAATTCGGTAGTCGTGGGGTTCCGAATATAAATATGTCCAATTTTACAGGTCTTCTGGCCGATTTAGGTAAAGTGTTGTGTTCATCTGCAAACGAGCTTTAGCAAAATTCATATGCTTCTTCTAGAGAAGACAATATTCCAGAAATATTGACTGTTTTGTTAGAGATTGTTCGCGTTTACATTTGACCTCTGTGGCCTTTTGTAGACTGCGAGCAGTCTCTCTTTTTCTCCAGATTTAGTAAGGGGAGTGGACGCGCGCCTCCCCTGTCTCGCGCCTTCAGTCACGCGCGTGGTCATTTGCGTGTCTCGGGCGTTTTGCCCGACGGACCAAGAAAAGGCCTTTTGCCTTTTGTCTGTCATTCGTAAACAATAGCTAAAACAATGTGACTACTCCGTCGACCAATCAGTTCTTCTGACCGGATTCTGGATAGATTTTACGTCATCAGTATGGAATTTCTGTCGCTGAGTCGCAGACGTTTCTCTGCGCGAAAGACGTAATTTTGTAACAGTCATATTTTGCATCGCAATATCATCTCACAAATTTGTGTGAACTCATGGTTGACTTTTTACTATACAGACAAAACTCTAAGCTCCCTTACTGCCTAAAGACATAGGGAACACAAAATTTTGAGGGAAAGTCAGACAACGAGCGAATAGTATCCCATGATGCACCTCGTTTCATGTTACTATGCGTACGTGACACATCATGATCAGTATTCTTCAGCGCGCGAAATGAACATTGCGGTGCGCGATGTGGATGGTTTCCAGATATTTTTAAACATGTTTCAGTTTAGCAGCTTCTGCTGTTGAGAATATCGAGTTAGCTTATATTCACTGTGCTTTAAAGGAGAATTTCAGCGTTACTTTGAGGGGTTTTACATGTGTTTCTCTGATCTGTCGTGCGTTTGGTCGCAACTAAACACAAAGTATAAGACTTGGCAACTGATAAGAAACCCGAGGGGGGTCTTCCGACTTCTGACTTCCGACTTCCGACTTCCAACCTCCAACTTCCGACTTCCGTGGCAATTAAAGGCGGTGGTAGGCCTACACGACTTTTACCTTATGCCAAAATGCTGCTTGTTCCAATTCTCGACTTTCACGTGACGTTATAGCATATTCCATATTTGGGGGCCGCCATGTTGGTGTACAGGTACTTACAGAAAACATGGAGTCGGATTTCAGAGGAACTAATGAAAAGGACGGCAGTTCTCAATCTACGTCTAAAGATCCCATCCAAAACTCACAAAACATCGAGCAATCTATCCCAGCATTGTCAGAGTATTATGTTTAGAACCTTGAGTAAAACGGCGATATTTAGAGAAAATATCAGTGGTTGGGCTCGATCCTGGAACGCTTCTGGACGCAAGGCGTGACCCGGGATATTTGCCGCCAATTGAGGCACAGGATCTATTCAGTTATCTTGTTTTGGACACCAACTTTTATACCAAAGAGCAGTTAAGGCCTCTAAAAGCCTGGAATCGTTTAATTTTTTAATTTGGTATCGGGTTTTATTACAAATGTTCAAGGAGTCAAAATATCGGACAAATATGTTGTGACTAGAAAGGTTCGACATACTATAAGTCAAAGAATGAACGATCCTTTACCGCCCATCTGGATAATTTCTTCAAATGAAGGAACCGTTTTGTCGGCTCATTGTATGAGCTGCAAAGCTGGCCTGACTGAAACTTATTTCCATGTTGCAGGTGTATTATTTTCCATTGAGGCCTGGCCAAGGCTTCAACGACAACTAGCTTGCACTCAAATGAAGTGCTCATGGATTATCCCTTCATATGTGAAGAAAGTTTCTTATTCCCCCATCAGTAAAACAAATTTTAAATCTGCTCGTAAGCTCAAACAAGATCTCGATCATGCTATCAACTCCAACCCAAGCACTGCAACAAACTCTTGTATACCACCTAGGGCAACAACTCATACAATGATAACAAAGTTCCTGGGATTTCTCCAACCGATAAGGAAACTTTGATGGCAAATTTGAACGACTGAACGGTGAAACCTGTTGCTTTGAGTTTGGTGCACCCTTATGCAGATCAGTGATCTCCAAAAGCAGGAATATTCCCTACAGTTGATCTCTTTTCCTCAGATAACCTTGAGTATTCCTTTCCTGAACTATTAAAAAACTGCAATGAAGTGGAACTAAAAACAACACCTGAACAAATTCGTCTTGTTGAAGAGGAAACAAGGGAGCAACGTAAAGCACCAAGTTTTTTCAAACACAGGGATGGGCGAATTGGAGCATCTGGGAGTGGTGCAGTGGCTCATTCAAATCCTTTTAATTACAACCTTCTCAGGCATTAATCAAGTCAATTTGCTACCCTAGCCTTTTCAGTGCGACAACTAAAGCAACTGCCCATTGCGTATATTAAGTACGAAAGTGAGGCAACAAGAGCTTATACTGATCATGAAGAAATGAAGGACAAACATATCAACTTCAAGGTCACAAGATGTTGAGTGATAATAAATCGGGAGTACCCATTTCTAAATGCAACATCTGATTTTCTTACTTCCTGTAACTGTTGCGGGGAGCGATGTGGGGAGGTGAAATGTCCAACTGATGTTGAGGACTGTGATTTTGACAAATACATACAGAATAAAAGTGCATGCTTAGAAAAGCATAATGGAGAGTAAAAGCTGAAAAGAGATCATAACTATGAGTATCAAGTGCCACAGCATTTGCACACACAAGAAAAAAATACCGTGATTTTGTTGTTTATGCATGTGACACAAAAGGTAATACTTCTCTTGTTATACAGAGACTTTTATCAGACATTGCTCACTGGATTGTAACCATTCCTAAACTATCTCTCTTTAGGAGGTCGTGCATTCTTCCCAAAATTATGGGCAGGTGGTACACAAGGAAGCGCCACCTCAGTGAATTACCTTTGCCTGAAGCAGATGGAGTATGTTATTGTCAACAGTAAAAACCTGATGAGGGGAAAATTACATGGGTGCAGTATCACGTTCTTCCATTGTTCTTGTCTTGGCATAACACAATATTTACCCAAGACCTGGTATTGCCCGACCTGTCGTACCCTCCCACGGTGTAAGAGAGGAAAAGGCAGTGTAAAGGGCAATAAACCGAATTGTGCAGCTTTGTGTTTGCAAAAAGGAAGCCACACCAACTGATCGCCTTTTGGAGTGCAATGGGTCAAACTGTTCCAATGGGAAGTTCTTCTGCCTGCAATGCTTGAACTACAAGCGTAGACCCAATAATACTCATGCTCAATAATAGTGTTAACTGGAAGTGCGATAGATGCAAGACAGGCACAGAGGTAAAAACAACTATGAGATTGTCCAGTAGTGGTAAGCCAATCTGCCTAGTGCAAAATCATCAATCAGCAATGGCAACCCCTCAAACAAATTCTGCAGCCCCAAAGCTACAGTGAGGGACGATTTGGATTTCCTTTGATCCGAAAATTTTTCAAAGCTGCAGGAAGAAGCAGTTTGGATAAAATTTGGCGACGCTGTTTCGATAATCGCGTCAATATATTGCTGAAGTATGTTATTGTGCTTTAAACTTACAAATGCACACACTGTTCGTAGTAGACCCACACTAAAAAATGACACTGATCGTTTTCGGAATGGACTGGTCCGCGAATTCAAAGAAAAACAATTTTGCAATTTAGCAGAGCAACTGTTGACGTACTTGTTTTTGTATTGCGCGTTGTGTTTTTTCCCGTAATTAATTATGTATGTTTTAACGCGGTACATGTACCATGCTCGGCGTTGGGATTTTGCATTATCAGCAAGTTTTTGTTTCAGAATTAGAGTGTTTTGATGGCAGGGAGGTGACAGGAAAAGGTAATGACTCAATTTTACTGAAGCAAAATTGTGTTCTAGAGGAAATGAAAGAAATTGAATTGAGATCTCGTCGTGTGAAATTTATTTATAACAGACCTTACAATTCCGTTGGTTTAAATAAGGTTAGTAATTTCTCTCGACGCGGTCGTGCACCTAGCAGACTACCGATGAATTTGAAGAAATTAAAATCTTTGTCACAGAAACACGGAAAGTGAGAGTTTTTGTATGGAAGGGTATTGGGGAAAATACACCATGTCGTGTAAAATTAATTGTTAAGTTAAAAATACAAATGGTTTAGACTTAAAGAGGTACAGAAGTAACTGTAACAGTGTGAGGTTTTTACTTAAAGGGAAACTCCAAAATTAGTTCGTAAACGAGGGAAGGTGTATCTGTCGTCTAAGAGACAAAGCAGAGGCGATTTATGCACTAGTCAATTGTAACCACCCAAATGAAACCTCCGGGGAATAGTGGGGAAATTTACAAAAGTATCCTCATAATTTAACGGATTTACCCCCTCCTATGGACAGATTCACGTGGTTATGCATCAGTCAATTCCACCTGCGCCCAGCTCCCCCCCGGGCTACTGCGGGGCATTTGCCCGCCTTGTCAGTCCCGGGGGTGGGGCATTTGCAAATTTTGCACTGCCCGGGGGCCGGGCATTTGCCAACCCCCGGGCCATTCTCGACCTTTTGACACGCACGCAGTTTCCTATCAGAATATAACTACACAGAAGGTTTTACTGGAAAAAAAGCAGATTGGCTCATCTGTCAAGGACAGGAATAAATGGTAGAGGTTTGTAAAGGCATGTTCTCGATTTTACATGTATGCATGCATTTCTTCATTGCTTATCAAGCCAGAATTACATAGCGAAATTGGAGCTATCGATGTGAATCAACGTTTTTTTGGTTATTGACTCAAATTTCTGTTGATATTATTTGAAGAACAACCTTTTATATTTATAAAACTATTCATAATATACTGAACTTTATTTACAGCGCTCTATTAATTTTAATGGTAATAATTTTATATCAATACTAAAACCATAAGTTGGTGCATGTCGTCGCGGCCTGAAGTCTTTAGAATCCTAGCGCTATTACAAAGGAAGACGTTAATTGAAACAAAAAATCGCACTTTAAAATGGCACTATTGGACTGTGTGATCAATAAAAAATGTTGCACTGTTGACGGAGGACGGTGCATTTGCCCTCTTTTTTCGTCCCCCCGGGGGATTTGCCAGCTCAAGAGTCCCCACCTCCTGGAATTTGCCATCTAAGGCAAAAAAAATGCTAATTCCCGGGGGTCAGCCCGGGGGCTGGGCGCAGGTGGAATTGACTGATGCATAATATTACCCCTTCCTAGGGCTGTCGAATGGTCTTCGCGAGCATTCACGAGCATGCCGAGCACTGCGATTTTTTTCGTTTAAATTTTGCGAGCAAATCGAGCAAAGGTAAAATTTTGCGAGCAGTTAAAAATTTTAATGGACCATTCGTCACCCCTCTTCCTAATAAGCTGTCTGTCAACGAACCGCTATTCAAGTTTAACAAATGACTTACTTTTAACTGATCAAATATTTGATGAATTTGAATTGAGTCATGCATCGTATCTCTCCCTACAAAAACAAAAAAAAATGCCATATATAAACTGACACATTTTAAAAACTTTCAGATACTGATCAAAATGAGTTCATCAATGTATGACAAAGATTCGTACAATCTATGATTTGTAGACCATTGTCGATGGTCTACAAATCATAGGTTCAAAAAGTTATTTTTATGCATATGTATTAAATGTTCAAAACCGAACAGACAACAAACCAGAACAACAATGGAGAAACATTGTGTGTTCCGACGGGTCTGTTGCGTTTGCATTTTTATCTAAATTTGTTGTATCAGTTAGTAATGCTAGGACCGAAACAACCATATCATGAAAAGTATAGCCCAAAGCTGCCAGAGAAGGTTGGGCAGCAGTCGGCAATGGATCATGGGGCGAACCGTTGAGGAGCTCAGTACGGGTCAGTTACAAGTCTTTAGACAGCAGGATTACGCTAAAATTCAGGATAATTTCGAATAAAACAAATTTATCCTATCCAAATTGTTTATTTTTCATAAGGAAGTGGCTGAATTGCCTTTCAAACTCTGCTAGTTGGCTGCGAAAGTTAGCAGGGTCATAGCCTTCATGAAGGCTTGACGTTGTCGATGGTCAACTGACTCCCCACCCCCGGTATAGATGTGTGTATCTGTACATTTTGGGTAATTTCCCAGGGGGCTAGTGCAAGAAATGAATGTAAAATCAACGTATTTGCCCCACTATTGCTCCGTAAAATCCCCACTATCCGCGGGGGTTTGGCCGGGGGGTCGGAGATGCAATTGACTAGTGCATTATAATTAGGTGCATGGGATGAGCTATCCAAATAGGGTTTTAAGTAAGTATTTGACCCTCTGTACATGCAATTATCCATTTTATAGTGCTTACAAGAGTTTAAATCACCGGGTTAATTTTGGTCAGTTTAAGCTTTGTACTGATATCCAGACGAATCCTTGACCTTCAGTTTATGTAGATGCTACAAAAACAATTCATGCTCCATACTGTCAAGGAAACGTTGCTGTATTTGGGGAAAATGCTGGAAAACAATGTTTTGCAATGAGGTCTGTGCGCTTTAATTTACAGTAAGATAAGAAGGATTACTTCATGCAGTTGATGATATGATTCAAATAATGATTGTTGGTAGTCAATTAAATTGTAATCTTTCACTGCTTGCAAGACAATCTATGTTAGTGTTAACAGAATTGCCAGGAATGCATGGCTACAGTGTTTGAGTGATTTTTCCAGCTTAAATACAGTGAAAGTTATACTTATTACATGCATGCGGTGATGCCAGAATTGAGGGGTATCACTACTGTATATGCCACTGTGAACAGCATTTGAAACCGCTCCTGGCTCTGAACTATAACTCATTCATTTTAACGGTGGGAATTATTGGTGTTGGTATCTAAAGCATTGAGGGTGGGGGATATAAGGTATTTGATTCTCATGCCATGCTAGAGATATGTATGGTAACAGTCATAGTGAAAGGACATGCATATGTGTATTGTTGGAAGTACCATCCATGCATAAATTAGTACAATATTTTCAGAGTCAAATCCTTGTGGATAGACAGGACTGAAGTTGAAGTTCAGGAACGTTATCTGCCCTTGAACCGGAATACACTGTATAATGTGATGGGTGTGAAAAGTCGATCTTCCCCAAAGTATCAGTATCAGTGGAGCTGAGATAAACCTTACTGTCCGAGATGTAAGCACAGGTGTCCTATGTTGCAATTTGGCTGAGAGAAAGAATGTGTTGAAGATGTGCATTTCAAAACATTGTCTTGAAGTGACAGGATTTTTGCTGTAGATTGGAACATACCGTATAAGCTGTGTGGTTCAGAAAAGAAGTAGCGTAAAGGATTTATTTTCTCTGGTGGGATATGATGACAATTGGCATGTTTATCTGCAATAAGGCATGTTAAAAGTGTCATAAGCGTAGTACAACAAGTGGCAATATACTATGAAGGAAAGGTGAAGCCTTCACCTTTCCTTCATAGTATATTGCCACTGAGACTATTTTTCCCGAAACTTCGTATACACTGATTAAGGACAGCAACAACTCGCCACATGGTAAGTTTCATCGATTTTTATTTCCATTTTCTAGCAAATTTCCAGACCTAAACTTCGCCCCATATGTTCTCTACATTTAACCACATGTTATGAAATCCGTACGTGACAGAAATAGTGAGCCTGGGTTACCTGTGGTTGATATTCTGTCCCCTCCCCGCTTTAAGGCTTTGATTGGAACGTTGATTGGTCAATCGCTTTCTTTACTCTCGTACTGATTTTATACTTGATCCTAGAACACGGAAGCTGTTTCTTGACTTGAACGCGTTTAACCTTCAAACTACAGGATTAACGGAAGTTTGAGGTAAACAACGTTATGGTCCTTGTTGTTGAACGAAAAAGGATGAGACACTTTTATTTCACTTTTGTTTTCAAGATTTTGTCACCCGAATTTGCCGCCATCGCGGACAGTTCCACATCATAATCATTCGGCTCCTGGCTGGCCTCAGGGGCTTGATGTGTGAGCTGTAAACGCACCTCACTTACTGCAGATTTTATCCTTCACAATGCCCTCTCTAACCAGTGAAGAGATCACTTTCTTTGTCAATGGAAAAAAGGTTGGTAATTGCCTCGATCTGCGTTTGTTTGAACCCTCGATATTCACCGTTTTGACTTCTACGTGATATTGCACCTATCAATGTAAAGCCGGCGGGGGGGGGAAGGCAGGGCATGGGGTGGAGATTTGACATTCTTTTTAAATTCACTGCCCACGGGCAAACCATTCCAGTCAAATGCAACCAAATTTCTTCACTCTGGGCTGCACATTGCTGTCAAATATCCTAAGGCTGGACCCAAGAAAGGCACAATAAAAATATCTCCAAATAATACTCTGCAATCTCTATTTGTATCACGTTCTGCATCACCAAAGATGCATGTTCCTGTTACAGCTGCAATTATACGTTTCAGCCATAATCTGTATTACACTGCGTAGAATACAGAAACCTTTAGGAGAAAGTCCACATTTTGTAAGTTTAAATATACCGTTCTTAGTAAAGGGTAAAAGGAAAGTCAGTTTTATAAGCTTACAGTGACGGTAGCGAATGAGCCATACACTGATTAATTGTTCTTGCAAAAATCGACTTGGCTGCTCTTTACTTCCGTTTACTTTGATACCACAGTATCTTAGTAGGTTCAGTTGATCAAAAACACGGTAAAACAAACGAAATTTGAAGACAAAACAGTGAAATCCACCCTGCTTTCGCTTGTTCTTGTTGGCCTCCATGATTTCCAGATCTTTCCAGACCGTGCGGCGCATGCGTGAAGTGTGGAAGTGGGAAACATATGTTTAGTCTCAGTCTTTTTTGTCCGAGTCGGCAGTCAAATATCTCCACGTCGGGCAAAGAAAGATTCAAATATCCCCACACCTGGGAGAACAAGATCAGACAAATGTTAAATGCCCTACCCCAGATCCAACAACGACAATCAACTCCCCACCCCATGCCCTGCCTCCCCCCAGGCTGACCCCCTGGCATTAGCATTTGTTTTGCCTTGGATGGCAAATTCTGCGGGGTGGGGACTCTCGCGCTGTCAATCCCCTGGGGTGAGGACGAAAAAGAGGGCAAATGCCCTGTCCTCCGTGAACACTGCCACAATTCATTGATTGCACAGTCAAGTGGTGCCATTTTAAGCATCTTAATGTGCGATTTTTTGTTTCAATTTATGTCTTCCTTTGTAACTGAGTGCTATTCTAATTAAGAGTTCACGCCGTGACGACACCAGTTTATGGTTTTAGTATTGTTATAAATAAAATTATTGACATTAAAATTAATAGTGCGCTGTAAATTCTTAAGTTAACTGTTATGAATAGTTTTATAAATATGAAAGGATGATCTTCAATAGTATCAACAGAAATTTGATTCATAACCCAAAAAACGTTGATTCACGTCGATAGCTCCCGATTTGTAATTCTGTTATGTAATTCTGGCTTGATAAGCAATGAAGAAATGCATGCATAAAATCGAGAACATGCCTTTACAAACTTCTTCAATTTTTCCCCATCTTTGACAAACGAGCCAATCTGCTTGTTTTTCCAGTAAAATCCTCTGTGTAGTTATATTCTAATAGGAAACCGCGTGTGCAAAATTTGCAAATGCCCCACCTCCGGGACTGACAAGGCCGGCAGATGCCTGCGGTAGACCGCAGGTGGGGGGGTTTGGCTTGGCTTGGCTTGGCGCAGCTGGAATTGACTGATTCTGATGCATAAGACCTGTACAAGATTATATTAGTGACGTGTCTTTTTTTCCCTAGGTTATAGAGAGAAAACCTCAACCTGAAATGACGGTACTTGGATATCTTCGAAACCACTGTATCCTTTGATTTAAAGTGCAAAAGATTTTTATCTTGGTTCTCATTTATCACAAGCTCTGCACATAAGCCAATCAGTTAAGGTGTAGGGCAATACAAGACAGCAATTCGCTCAAATTGTTATTTACGATAGGACAGACGCACTTGTAAGTAAAAGTGGGGAATCAGTATATGGTTGTAAATATTCTCTGACTACACAATAAAGACAGTTTTTTATATGTTTTGATTGTGTTCTTGATCATATACACAGCAAAAAATAACGGATTCCCATTTTTGGATATTTTAGGGTATTTAAAGAATACCCACAAAAATCCCAAATTTGGAAGAGTGAGACAAGTCCCGATCAGGGAACTTGGTTGGGAATTCCCTGGTTGGGACTTGTCTCACTTTGCGAAATTTGGGATTTTTATGGGCATTCTTTAAATACCTAAAATATCCAAAAATGGGAATCCGTTATTTTGTGATATGTAGGTGAGAAAGGTCTTGTTCACCAATATTGTCTACAAACAATTATGGATGAAGTTTTTGTGATAGCTAAGTTAATCTAGGTTGAAGCAAGTGGTATCACATTGGATTTGGCTGTGATAGCCACAATCGGCGACAAAATTGTTGAGACTTTGCCCTCAAATGGGGTTACTTTGAAGAACAAAATAATTCAAACCCACCTCCCCCTCCTCCATTCAAAGTTGGGGTGTTTGTTGTTTTTGTGGCCTACTGCCTCGAGGCAAAAAGCCACATTAATCCTTTATCCCAAATTTATAAGCCTTTCCCATAGTTAACAGCTCTTAACAGCGACTTTAAAATTTTTGGAATTATTGAGAATTCCTAGGAATTCCCCAAAATTCCAACTGCTGTTTTCACCCATTCCCAAGTATTCCCCGAAATTCCAAGGTTTTTTTATCTTTGCTCATTTTGCATGTCTTGGAATAAATTGGAATTCCTAGGAATTTCCAGAACTCTGGGAATTCATTTCACAAGGGTAGTGTTCAAATGTAATGAATCGAAGAAGCTTAAAAATTTTAATAATCATTTCTTTGAGTGCCAATATCAACATAACAACATTTACCAGCATCTATAATAATATACACAATTTATTGCGACTAAAATCTTTAGAAAACAATTATCAACCGATTTAAGCACAATTAACTGAAAGCCTGATTTATTCAAAGTGTGACTAAAGTGTGACTTCAGTACCTGAGCTTTCCAAACATAAAATCCACAACATGTTTTTCATTGAAGCTTGGTAATAAAAGGTCATCGTTTCGAGAAAACGCAATGTAAATTTTTCCTCTCGCTGCTTACACCTCAAAAGCGTTGGACCATTTTATTCAGCTCTGAAAACGACCGCTTTTTTCGACTCACTAAACTAGATAACCGGGTAGATTGCCCGCCATGTTTGTTGGTTGAGCTATACTGGTTACCAGTCTTCCACCAAGTGTCCCTCATCACGTGCGCCTTTGGCATGTGTTTGGTCAGTTCTAGCCTGAGTATCAGGCCTTCCTAAGGGTCTAAGGGAGAGGAGATTTTAGATGGAGGAGGGGGGAGGGGGAGAAGAGAAAGAGTATCAGCTCTCTACCTTTTTCGCTTCCATCTTTCCCTTTCCCCCCAGAAACGCCTGCCATCTTTCCCTTTCCCCCCAGAAACTCCTGCTACTCAGGCTAGGTCAGTTCAAATTGACGCGGACTTGCCATTAACAAGAGCACAAGGACTTTTCATCTGAAATTGACGTTACTTTAAAGGCGGATTGTTCATTTATTTTGTTGTTGACATATGAAACGTGCTTCCAGTCATGTCCGAGGACGATAAGTCAGCTGGATTGTGGAAGGTAAAGGTATGTTCCTGCTTCGTAATGTGTCTTCT
Source organism: Porites lobata (assembly GCA_942486035.1). Lineage (NCBI taxonomy): Eukaryota > Metazoa > Cnidaria > Anthozoa > Scleractinia > Poritidae > Porites > Porites lobata. Next base: position 1,281,487 of record CALNXK010000059.1, on the reverse strand, counting down.
GATGGTAATTGCGTACTCAAAACATGAAGCTGGAGATCAAAGTTAACTTATAGATCGTTCCGATATGAACGGAAAACTTCAAGATGCAATGGAATATCATTTATTGGTTACAATGGTTCCTTTTTGTTCACTGCAGACATAACTGTAGTCGTTGTTGCAAATGGTTGATGGAATCCTGCATGAATAAGCTGGCAAATCTTACAGCAGAATCTCGATAACTCGAACTCGGATAACTCGAGTTCCCCACTAACTCCAACTAAATTTGCTTTCCCTTGATCAAAATTTCGCTGAAATTTACCTGATGACTCGAATAATCCCCGCTTTAACTCGAACTCTTTGTCGTTTACCTTCAGAGCTCGAGTTACCCGCCCGGGCTCCTACTTTAGTTATGAAAATGTAAACGCCATGTACATGTCTATAGTGTACTAGAATGTTATTATTTCAGTTTCCAGTTCATTATCTCGTTCTCAGTTTGAGACCTGAAGTAAACATTAGCGGCTTAATAAGGGCTTCGCAGACAAGTTTGAAGGAAGCATATATTAGTTGGCCTTACCTACCTGCAGGGAATTGTTGGCCTGACTTTTATTTTTTTACATTTATGAATTTGTTCCCTTTGCAAAATTTATTTTAGACTGCGAGCAGTCTCTCTTTTTCTTCAGATTTAGTGGGAGCAATGCACGCGCGCGGGAGCGGCGAAGCCGCGAGACGCGCGAAACGAGGGCGGCAGCCCGAGAAGAAAAAAGAGAGACTGCCCGCTTAGCCAGAGCCAATGAATTAAGCGTTGGCCTCACAACGCAAAATACGATTGGCTGATTTGTGAGGCGTTGACAACAAACTGTCAACAATCGAAACCATTGACAAGTTGATGGTGGCTGAAGCACTGCAGGAAAGTTTGTCACGTTTCCCGAAAAAAAAAACATTAGATACGGAGCAAAGAGAAGCATAAGAAGGTCTCATCTCTCCCGGTACGTGACGTGATCGCGCAATTTAAATGCTCAAAGCCTTTCTTCACTGTCAAGGAACGCTTTCGTTCCAAAACGGTTGTCTTACTTTGGAAATTAAAACAGAAAGAAGCATTAGACTGTTTATTTTATAAAGCTAAAACAATAGTAATTACCAAAGGATGCACTACAGAACATCGCGCTAAAGAACAAAGATTCTCAAGAAAGAAAGAAAAAACAAATCGAATCGGCGCCCAAAGAATGATCTTGAGTGACTTGCAGCGTTGGCTTAGCTTTAGTTAAGCTACAATTAGGATATGTAGAACTCTGTCCCGTGAAAATTCAACATCCTGCAAACAAAAACTAGGCAACGGGTGATCTCATTCAAAACATAAAGCACAGGAAATGAATTATTCATATAAGAGAAATAGTCCAGCTTCATGACCTCTAAATGTGAGACCAGCGGCCAAAATTAAGATTTGCTCCGTCAATTAGAATCGACTCTAACTCTATGCACTGCATAAGCTGCGCTTTAAAAAGAAAAGTAGAAAAACCTCTGTTGTTCAAGCAACTCTAAAGTCACGTTTCACGTGCCTGGCCTGTCAACACTTTAGTTTTGACGCCAAAAAATCACTGGACCGTGAAAGACCATTCTCTCTGGCTTTGCGGGTAGTCTCTCTTTTTTCGTGCCTCTCCCGTCTCGCGCCATCAGTCACGCGCGTGGCCATTTGCGTTTCTCGCGTTTTGCTCGACGGACTACAGAAAAAAGAGAGACTGCTCGTAGTCTAAATTTATTTAATCAAGACTGTTTTCCTGTATGCTCGAGTTACAAATGTGTGCCACAATTTTTCAATACTAATTCAGGAACTAATTTATAGCTGAGGACTTCAATTTTTTTTATTCAATTCAATTCAGAAGTGATTTTGAACACTATTATCATAAACTTGTTTAAGGTGGCTCCCTAGAATAAATTGGCAGTGCGCAGCCTGAGCACTAGTATGGCGCGAGCTTTAAAATCTGCGCGACGTCCACGCAAAAATTAAAACAAACATGGCCTCTCAGTTTCGAAATATTCCCCCCAAAAAACTTTATTAACTTTCTATTGAAGCTCATTGTGCAAAAAGTTTGATTAGTGTAGGTCAAAACTTTATGAGAGGAGAGAATGTTACACCGGTTACAAGTCACTGTCAATCTCCATAAGAGTAAATTGTATGTAAAAACAAAGCAGAAATTTTCCAAAGACATATCAATGCTTTCACTTCAAAAGTAGATAAACGTTAAATAGTCTAAGTAAATGGTGAGTGGAAACTTTACTTGGAAAACAAAGAAGTAAGTACACTAACCCAGAAGGAAGCAATGTTGCTGTTTCTGGCCCTTGGTTCACGGTCAGTGGAAAGATCTGAAAGATTGAGCCAGTTCCCGAACAAACAATGGAGATTGTCTTCAAAGGCAGAGCTCCTCGGTCACTTTATTTCTCTAACATTTGATTTTATTTACGTAATTCTAGAAGTGGCTTTAAGACAAGATTACAGGGAGTGTAAATTTTTTTTTTGTTTTGCCAACTCTATCACATTGGTTAAAAAACTTATCAGAAAAAAGGTTTCCCACATAACTTGCAACCTAATCGAAGGAACCTTTCCATCGATGAACCAACATCCTTGTATTTTTTCTTGTTTCAAACGTCCTTCAACGCACATGCAAGATGCACTGGAAAGTGTTTTTGCACAACGAGAAAAATTTTTTACTCAGATTGACCTTTGACGGAGGCAATAGTTGTCCGTCGAGACCTACGGTCTTGTACGTGTAGCTGAGGACATGATACAATTTAAAGATCGGCGCCATCTTTTACAGCAGACTTTTAAAGAAAAACTTCACCGTCGAAATTATCCCTAAATAAGAACAAGGTTGAAAAAGTATCCGGAAGCGGGCTGACATTTGAAGATCTGCAAACAGTGTACAGCAGATTAGGAAATGAAGGGCTTATTGCGATCCTTGCACAACCACCGTCTTCATCTCCGACGATCACCATCCTCATGAGTGACCACCACGGTTTGAATTTTAGCTACAATAGTCAAGTACTTTGAAGAAAACATCTTGTGTCAGGTATAAAATTGAATCCGCCATCGCTCCTTTTTCAACTGGCGAGACATCACTGTAATAATACTAATAAACGGCTTCAAAACAATGGCGTTCGTACTCTTCAAAGAAACCACATGTTTTCAGTAGCTTTGTGCATTATGCGCATGCGGGCGTGATGGCTCGTGCGCGTATTTTGCTCACACGACCCAGAACCACGCGTGTTTTTCGGATTTTTGTGACGTCAACGTAGTTAATTAACCATGAATTTCTTGCGTTTCCTCCGGTAAATTTTTTTAAAAATCGCCTCATTTCTTAACAGTTGCAGTACCTTTGTACTGTCCTTTTTTTGTTAAAATCTGTAAGAGCTAAATTCCTCCATTAAGAAAAATTACAAATTTCAAAATATTGGCAAGACCCCATATTTTTTCCACTTTAAAATGTTAAGCAATATTGTTAACATAAACTGGCAAAGTTTAAAGACATTTCACCGAGGGAAATAAGAAATATTAAGAAAAAATGACAAAATAACTGCCTGTCTAAGGATGCGATGTTGGCATGGCAACGGCCTTAATCCAGAAAATGAAACTTTCTAAAGGAGCCTTCTTATATGGGTAACCTTAGGGCTTGGCGCACGCTACTGGTGTTCACGAGCGTAACACCGTGCCTTATGCACGATTCGCGTTCAAGAAAAGGCACGGTTTTTGTGCCAAAACACGGGAAAAAAACATGCAAAGGCACAGATTAGGCACATTTTAGGCACAGTTTGGGCACAGTTTTGGCACGGTTTAGGCACAGTTTAGGCACAAATATTCAACGCTGGGCACTTTTTTGAAAGTCTTTGCAACCCGACTTGTAAAAAAGAACAAACTTGGTACGAATTACAAAAATTAGATAAAGCACGATACAGTTAGAAGTATAGGAAGTGTAAGTTTTGAGCCACGGCGAAAGTTGGGAAAATTATTTAAAGTGTTCTTCGACAGTCCCTGTTTACTCCGAGGATAAAGTGGAAATTCACACGCGATATATGCGGTCTGAACCTTTTCGATTACCATGCAATTTTATAGACTGAGCTTTCTTTCGTTTCTAAAAGAAATCGTGAAAGTAAGTCAAAGCCATAATAACAAAAGCAAAGCTAAAGAAGTAAGGCACAAAAATAGCCAATAAAAAGTCGTAGAAAAGACTTTTTGCGATTGCGGTAAAATTGGTCTGAATTTGCATAACAACATGAAAAGTGGTAATTTGAAACCTTCATGCCAACGCGTGTTTTTTTTTTAATACAAAATGCCACTGCTTTTTAAAAATATTTCTCTAACTAAAAAGGTAGAATTTACACCTGGTAGTAAAATAATTCAAGCTGCTTGTTTGTTTTTGTTTTCTGGCTCTGTTAGCAAATTAAGCTTTCATCGTATAATAATCGATGAGACGTGCCAATTTGCTTCAAAACTCATCGGAGTGTAATCAATTTTTTTGTTTTCATTTTATAAGTCATATCACGAGTATATTTTTTTTTTTGAATGTAAATCTATCCTCCTGCAAAAACAAATATTTCGTTCCAACTAAACGCTCTGTTAAGAAGGGGAGAAGAAACCCACTTAACATCAGTGAAATTCTCGAAATCAACATGTAATATTATTGAGCTGAACACTTTTTTTAAATACGCTAACCTGTTTAAGATTCCAGTTTCCTGTTTGTCACGGCTTTCCCTGCTGTCTCTAACTGTATTCTCAGTCATGTTATTTCTTATTAGGGGATAAAAAGCGTGAGGTTCGAGTTAGTGCGAGGTTCGAGTTAGCGAGGGTTTGAGTTATCGGGAGTCGACTGTAAGTGTGATTTCTTTGAACAGACCATCCTGCGCCAGAGGGTATGAAGATCAACGACATATATGGAGCACTCCTTCCTATCCATCAATATCTGCATTCCAATCTAGAGATCAGCAGGGAGGCGCAGATAGCACAGAAACAAGCCCAACGTGATGACTACGAGCGGACAGCCAAGAAACTTCAAGATCTACAACAATTTTAGAGTGTCCGCTTCCAGTTAGATCCTAAGAAACCAATCTCGCAGAAAGCCACAGTGGTACAGCAACCAAGTGAAAGTTCGCCCAGGTGATATGAGGTACAGACTGAATCCGGTGCCCGGTACTTCAGGAATTGTCGCCATATTCTACCAGTGATTGAGATCCAACCACAAGAATTAAACCAGGCCCCATTAATTCCCCGAACAGAACCAAAGTCACCAAGTCCTGGACTTGTCAAACGTCCCAGCTCAACAGCAGCTGATGTTGCTGACCAGCCATCACCAAAGCAATTGCCCAAACAGTGTGTGCCAGAAAAGACCCCAGTAGGAATTGCGTTGTCTCGTCTACAACGAGCTATAAGTCCACCTACGAGACTAATTGAACAAATCTAGAGACACTATAATAATTTAAGAGAAATGTACTTGTAGTGTGTCGTATATGTAATTGTAGCTGTAATAGCTTTTCATGACAAGAATATCATTAGTTTTCTTTTCTTTTGTTCATGAACGTGTGACAAGTTTTCAGATCAGCATCTCAACTTTTGCGCGTATGAGGATTTGAAATGTGTTCCAACTTTAGAGTACACAGGTGCAAGAATCCCTATGCTAAATTTTCTAGCCACTTATCATCTCTAAAAGATGGCGGGATGTTGCAATACGCTATGCACATTCAATTAGCTGACGATTGTTTAGATAGTTATTCCCAATATGGACCATTCTTTGTTCATATTTAATTAGCTGTAGATCGTGCTAAAAATTATTATTCATTGTGCAGTGTAACTTTGTAGTTAAAACCGTTAGGACACTGAATAAATTTCGCTCACCAAAAGTTGTCTCGTCAGGATATTTTCTTCATTCTGCAAGCAGAAAGTACACGAGGCAACATTATGATGTTGCGTTTAACTCAACTCTTTGTTATTGTCTGACTTACATGTATCTTTTGGATTGGTACCTTATTGAACATTAGAGGGACTCGTACCCTTGTATCACTATGTCACACTTACAGACTGCATACCCATAGTTTTCTTACTATTTGTTCCACTCTGGTTTCCTTGTGGCTATATATTTCCATTATAATTAGTTATGAAGTCTGCAAAATTAATATCAGACGTTGTCCCTGATTCAGGTGAAGCTATATATACAGTAAGCCACATGTAGTCATAGACTGCCTATTTTTTACAGGTAGCTTGAGCTGCAGCAGAACATTACATGAAGTGGGTGCATGGGGGAAGGAAAACTTTATTTTCCCCTTTTTAAGTTGGCAAAAACTCAGAGAGGGGAAAATGTCTCTAATTTTGTGTCCAATTATTGTAGGTTAATGTAGGTTGAAGCAAGTGTTAAACACTTTGACTCTGGCTAATAACACCTCTAGAGAAGATCCAGGGGGAGTACTCTGGAGTTAAACTGATTGGGATGATAAAAAGAGGTCAGAAATCAAAACCAAAAATTAATAAGGGCTTCTAATAAAAAATTGAGGAAAAAAGAACCTGTTTTTCATTCAAGAAAATGTAGCTTTCATTCAACTTTCGATCTATCAGCCACACAATCAATTCCTACAACCAATGAACAAATCATGAAAATTAATCTACATTACGTACTTTTGCAGATAAAAATATAACAAATTCTGCATAAACTTAATATAAAGATTAACTTGTGAAAAATTGACTGAAATATAGCATAAACCAGTGGGCCTTTATGAAAACAGATCATAATTACGTTTTCATTCAGATTTTATGATGCACTTTTTGTTTACAGTGTTATTCAAACTAGTTGCTTCTTCTTTCTAGAAAAAAGTAGCCACAGGCCTCTGTGAGGAAAGTAGCCGATGCATTTTGTCGGCTGTCGGTGCTTTTTGAAACCCCTGAGAGGCACTCAGTCCAGATCTTGGTAATGAGAAGTCGTCAACATGGAATTTCTGCAGTCATTCTCAGACTGTCCTATAGAATACACCCACATTAACTGTATGCAGACAGCCATTACAACACCTGAAAGAGGATCATGAAGTTATCAGTTATTTTATAAAGATCCCTCCTTACAGATAACCAAGCCAGCCCAGGAAAGGTTGGCCACACCACCAGGGTCTATGTCCCCTACTCTTCTCAAACAGTACGTAGTGATGTGGGTTCTCTTATGTTCCACAAGAACTGTGCAGATAAGTGGACGGGACTTGGAAGTCTAACCATTTGCAGATGTCATTACACAGGAAGCACTTTCTTCTCAGTTATTTATTTAAAGACCTTGAGTGTTGGTCCGGCTAGGGTTTGAACCTGCAACCTCCCACTCAGCAGACAGATGCTTTCCCATTTGAGCTAACCAGGCGGTATATAAAGTAGCAGACCAGTGCTTTGATCATAATACATTGTTTTTTATGTGCAGAGTGTAGAGGTCAATGAGAATTTGTTATAGAGGATTTGTAGTTGCATGCTTATGCATTCACTTTTATAGTAGTTGTCCTTTATTAATGCTCTCCTGTTCTGACTTCCCAGTTTAAAAATAGCATGTGCAAATACCTACAAGAAATAAAAATCCCATGTAGAGTGAAAGTGCAGTCCTGAATTGACCTTAATAGATATTCAGTGGGCTTAACAGGAACCAAGCTTGGATGCAGTGAAGGTGGATGTGGGGCCTGTACTGTCATGATCTCCAAATACGATCACAAAAATAAGAAGATCAAGTATCCTTTTTGCAATAACATTCTCCAAGAGTGTTTTTACATATTTTCCAAAAAGGATGGGTCTCCTCTAAGGAATGGTCATCCAAATACTCGCAGGGAACCTTTCACTTCTATAACAGGGCTAGCTGAAAAAAACTCTCACCAAAAATCCTTATCTCTCTTCTTGTAAAACTTCAAAGGAATAAATAGTTCTGTGCGAAAGGTCTCCCAAAGAGGTGTCATTACTAAATTTGAAAATAATTATTTTTATATAGCTAAAAGTGCGAGTCAAAGTGTCATTTTTTTCCTGTTATCTTTGACATTTTTTATGCACTTTTCTGCAAACGGTTGTTTACTGCCATTGTGTGCAGTGGATGGAATGGCAGTCACTACAGTGGAAGGAATCGGAAGCACCAAGACTACACTCCATGCTGTACAGGTAGAAATAACATGAAATACCATACCTTAATAATTAGGCTGGTTTTCACTAATGATGGAGTTAAGCTGGAGTCATAAGAGTGCTTTGACAGTATAATGAAAATGTGAGTGCGTGGAGACCTAAATAGCCTGAGCACCACAGACGATACTTAACTCTGGTTATGCGTAAAGGTCGTCTACGAAACATTTCCAAAATCCTTGTTCTGGGGCCCCCATCTGTATAGCAGGATTTGAGTATGCACCATGATTAGCCTGGTAAAAAAACATTGTCAATAATTTGCCAGCCAGGTTAAAAAGAAATCAAAATGCACTCCCAGTAATTTGCTAAGTCTGTTAGGGACCCATAACAAGGTTTTTGATGCTGTTTTGCAGGTACTAACTGGGGTTTGATAACATATGCGACTCAGACTAGGAGTCAGAAGCTTGACTGAAGAATCAGAAATTTTTTTGACTCTGCTTATGGCAACTGCATCACTTGCGATCAAGACATTTAGTGAAAACCAGACTGTTGAAGTTGGAAGCAGAAGCAGACGGATTGACAAGTCACAATGCTTTTCATGCTGCATTTTGTGATTTCTTTAATAGTTCTTCTGCTTCTTCTTGTGACTTTGAAAATTCAGTTTTCACTAGAGGAACACTGTTTTCACTAGATTGTATCGCTCTATGCTTCTGATTATGCCTCTGACTCTGACCTCATTGCCGGTGAAAATTACCAGCCTTTATTATTTATTTTCTGTTGCATACTGGGACCTGGAAATCCACTTAATTTGATATAAAATCTAGCAAAAGCTGATCTCTATTTTTTTTTGGAATGTTTTATTCTAAAGGAGAGGATCGCTAAATCCCATGGATCCCAGTGTGGATTTTGTACACCAGGAATTGTGATGTCAATGTACACCCTCCTGAGGAACAACCCTATACCAACAAACGTAGAAATAGAAAGTGCATTTCAAGGTAATGGTTTGTAGGCAACAAAATAATGGACTTTTTGACAGGTTTGATTTGTCTGCGGTAAATTCTTTTTGTTGTACCCTGTTGTTAATATGACTTCCCATATTTATTCGATTATTAAATTTTTGGGTATTGAGAGTGGTGCTTATTCTAGGTGTGGGCACTTATTAAAATTTCATCATTTTCAAAAATTAATATTAAGTTATTTTTCCAACAATTTTTTTCTCTCTGTTTTTTAAATAACAAAGCTTGAAGATATGTGCCGCAGAACAGACTTTTAACTGTTCATTGAAAGTATATTTTAAAAAAGACTATTATAAAGGTCTTGGTCTTTGGAGAAGTCTACATGTATCAGTAGTCAATTTCTGTTTCTTGTCCCCAAGGTCAATATGATTCCAACTCTTTGTTTTTGTCTCATATAAAATTATGTCTCACAGTGTAACGTCTTCAAATGGGTCAGTCAACAAAAAGCTGATAGGGCAATTAAGAAATTACTTCCAGTTCTCTTCTTGACCATCTCAGATTTTTTTGTTTTGGGTTTGGGGGGGATTGGTGGGGGTGGCACTTAGTGAAGCGCTTATTTAAAATTTTCCTCCCTACAGGATGGGCATTTATTTGAGGCGGGTGCTAATTTGAGGTTGGGTGCTTCATGAAATAAATTACAGTATTTGTTTTCCAGGTAATTTATGTAGATGCACAGGCTACAGGCCTATTCTGGAAGGATTTAAAACTTTCACAAAGGTGATAATAAATTAATTATTTTGCCCCACGTTTTTACAATGTTGCTAGCATAAGAAAGGGAAGATTAAAATTAGGTCTCCTGATCAAGTGAGGCAACACAAGAACAAGTTTGCAAATTTAAAAGGTTTTCTTTTCACTGACTGAGCTAATTAAACCTTTCGGCCAGCGATCAAATGTGCCTCTGTGACAGTGATCATGCTGTCTGCTGATCATGAATGGTTTGTTATGTTTCAGGAATGTTGTGGTAAAGGTATGAATGGCTGCTGTGCCACAGTAAACCAGAATGGAACAGTTAATCACAAAACACAGAATGGAGATGTGATGGTGAGCCTTTGTATATGTTGTAGTTAATTTTTTATTTCAGTTAATTTTTATTTTTCCATTGTTTTGGGGTATGGTAATGTATGCTAATGAATTTAAAACAAAGGAAAAACAAAAATTAACTGACATTAAAAATTAACTGCAACATATATATATATGTGCTAACTAACAACAGAGAAGCACTTCAAACTAAACTGAGAAAAAGATTTCACCTAGAGCCTCTTAAACAGCTTATAGAGCTAGTATATATCAGCGATTGTGTTGTAATTGAGATGAGACAAGCCATCGAAAGGTTGGAGGCCAACAGGACCGCTTCAAGGAGGAAAGAAGATAATCAGCCAAAGGTTACTGCTTTTTATATGAGCAGTACATGCTCTAATAGCAAAAAACTTGACAGTGACACAGACTGTGAGTCCACATCAACCTCATCTACAAATAATGATTTGGATAGTGAGATTGCATAACATAACTTTATGCATGTAATCATTTTGTTAAAATGCCGATGAAATTGTTTCAGTGTTACACAATAATGGATGTTGTGTTGATGCACCTACTAATCTTTTTGTCAAAATGCTGATTAAATTGTTTTAGTATTACACAATATAGGACTTTGTGTAAAACTGAATCTAAATCAGATCCTTTAATACTCAAGCATCATGCTGCTCAGTAGGGATGCTACTTAAAAGAAACTTGAAGACTCACCCTAGGTCATCCTTTGGCATTTTAAGGCCCCCAATTTCTCCTCCACCCCCCTCTCCAACTTAAATTATGACTGAGATTTAAACTCCTTGGCCACTGTGTCCTTACTTGCCTACGCCCTATTACATTTTGCTCAATAAGTGTTTTTGCGGACAACAAGTCAGGAGCCTGCAATACTATCTGGAACTTGTTATTACACATGCAATGCCTGTATGTAGCCAGCATTCGTTTGAAACTTCCACTAAGAATGGGTGGAATGCACAGAATGCAATTTGGTCATGCTTGTTTTGACTAACTCTCACGTCAAAGTTATGCAAAGCCCACTAGCATGGTGATGAAGCAAAAACGTTTTGACCTTCCATCATTGTCGCACACGGTCCGTAACCTTTGGTTATTACTAGTATTAATTCTTATGAGCTTGGAAAATTTGGCAGGTTTATTTTTTTTTGGGGGGGGGGGTGCTAAAATAAAAATTGATTTTATAGTCCTTTGTACATGTGGTAAAGGAATAAATTTTTTTCCATCAGCTTTCACCCTTTAACTTCCAAGAGTGACCATGAACATCAATTTTCTTCTAACAATTAATCCATACATCACCCAGAGAAAGGTTTATGATAATTAGTAATAAAATGATCACCCAAGGGAAAATGTTTTGATCTTTTTTTTTTTCTCTCAACTTAATTTCTTAAGAAAATGTCTGTAGAACAGTGTGAAGAATATATGTGGATATTGGGGTTTAAACGCCTGTTAACCTGTCCAGTATTCAAACTATCACAGTTAACATTAGACTAGGGTTTTAAGGTTTCCAGTACAAAAGAGAAAGAAAGGCAATGTTGGCGAGGAGAGAAAATGTAAATTATTAATGTTTATTTGTTACAAATGATTTAATATTTCATTATTATTATTTGGGTTACACTTGCAGGGTTGCAATAAATTGTTTAAAGCAGAGGAATTCACTCCGTATGACCCTACACAAGATGTCATTTTTCCACCTGAATTGATGGTAAGCCAGCTAGCCTGTAGCATGGGGCACTGATATTAATTAAGTTCTACAGTGGAACCTGTATTAAGGGGATACCGTATTAAGCAGACACCCTCTATTAAGCGGACAGTAGCTGAAGTCCCCAAATTTATTTCCCTTATTTACTTGAAATGAAACCTTTATTATGCGGACACCTCTATTAAGTGGACACAGACACCTAAAAAGTACCTGAAATGGTCATTCCTATTGTTGCCAACCTGTATTAAATGGACACTTGTAATTAAACTCCACCACCCAACATGCCAGACACCGGAAATGCGAAAGATTGTCACCCACAAATTTTAATATTTTTACATTAAAAAACGTGACTTGACGAACGTATTTGATTAGTTTCACAGTACAGTGTTGTTTTCTATTTCGTTTTGTTTCTATAGAGCTTGTTTCACTCATCTGAGTTCTTCAAATTTGAGTTGCAATCTAAGTTTATGGTACTATCATCTTTAATAAAGAAATTAATGCAAATGTGTATCGTCATAGTCTCTGGGAGTATTCTAAACGTTTCCACTGTTTATTTGAATGACATTTGACACCTCATATTACGTTATCTATCGAAACCTGTATTAGGCGGACACCCTGTATTAAGCGGACACTACAGCATTCCCCGAGGGTGTCCGCTTAATACAGGTTTCACTGTAACTGTAAATTATAGATTAAAATAATTGGTTGACAAAAAGTTTGTAAAAGTGATTAAATTGAAAATTTGAGGAAAGAGTAACAATTTTACTGAGAAAAATATCTGGGAATATTATACTGCGGTAGGATTGTTCTGCCAAGTCAGGTGATGAGTGCCAGAGCTGTTACTAACGGCACTTTCCAAAAGTCAGAACTGGCCAGCCGGATCAGACATTTTGGCAATGACATTTTGTCATAATATTTAGGATTTGACTGATCTGGATGGTTAGTTTTATTAAACGTTAATTCTCATTACGATGGGAATGGGCTGGTCGGTCAGTTCTGACAAATGGAAAGCGCCCTAATAGTGGGGCCATGGAATTTGGTTGAGACCAGATACCTTGGCAACAAAGAGAAATTGACAAATTGCAATTGCAACTTGCTTCAAAATTTACTTAATTAGCCCTGATGAAATTGTTTCTGTTTCAGAGCAAACAGGAATTGCTCTTGGGCATTTTTAATCAGAAATATGTTGCTTACGGGAGATGAATAATGAATGTACTCACTCACTTTTAATGTACTAATGGATGACATGAAATAGTTAACCTTAAATAGTCTCCTTACATGTACTACTATAATTTATTTGAAATAAGTCTGGTCCTTTCAGCTGATCCCCCATTTTATAGAAAGTCCATTTCTACACCACTTTCGTGGAGGGTCGTGGGTTCGTATCCCATCTGGGGCTCTTTATACCTCCACATTTATCACTTTGTGAAAGGTTTGAACCCAGGAGTCATTTCAAAAGTAGGTTGAGTTTGATCGTCCGGGTGAACGTAGTCCTGAATAGGACTGTTGTTGTTAACAGTGACTGACGTTTCGACAACCTGTGCGGTACGTCAGTTGATGGTATTATATTCTGGTTATTGATTTGATTGGTCAATTACGTCGTGATGTTATTGGTCGTCTGTCAGTTAAGCCGTGATGTTATTGGCTATGAAGACAACAGTAATTGGTGCGTTTCGATCCGTCTATTGTCACAGTTAAACAGTCGTCTATTGTCAGTCAAATTGTCATTCTCTCGTAGTTAGTTTTGCTTGATCTCGTCAATAAGTCGTTTGTACGGTGCTGGTAACTGTTAGATAGATAGATAGATAGATATCCTTTATTTTAAAACGATGAGTATTAAAGCTACATGAGCTTGTGGGGTCGTTTGCAATTAACTAATAACAAGTAAAAATATAAAAAACTAGGGGTATATACAGACAAAACGTTTGCACTAAATTAGCGCTTACAAATATGAAATTATGAGCATAAATTTAAGTATATACAAAGTCATCTTTTCTAAAATTACAAGTGGATGCAGACGTTATCTTGAAGCTGAATTCATTAAAATTAGCTTGAGATTTAAGCTTTAGCCTGAGATCACGATAAGGAATGTTTTTTGTCAGGGCACTACAGTTGTTGGTCACTGCGTTCCACAGGACTGAGCCTCTAAACGCGACAGAGTCTTCCATGTAACGCGTGTTGAAGCGTGGAACAATTAAAGAAGCGCAAGTCCGGGTTGAATAGTTTGTGGCCCGTTTCTTAGAAATCAGGTCGATTAATGTGACAGGTAACCTATCGTGGAAAGCTTTATGAAGACAGATAAAAATGGCTAATTTATAATAAATAGACAGAGTCGGCCATTGGGCCCGTTGTAGGACATCAGCAGATGCCATGTCTTTCGGCAAATGAAAGATAAGTCTCGCAGCCCTGCAGCGAAGTCTTTCCGGGGGCTGAAATAAGTCGGAATTGCAGCAAGAACCCCATAGTATAAGACCATAGGTCACTGAAGGCAAGATGACCTTAAAATAGAGGTCCTGGCGAACGTTTCTAGGGAGAAATCTCGACTTCTTAAGTAATCCTAGTTTTTTAGCAAATGATTTTTTGAGTTCCAGCATATGCTGAGTCCTGTTGGCTACGATTCAGTGGCGTTTGTTCTAAGTTAGTAAACCAGCTTTCTAAAGTAAGACGTTGATAGTAGTCAGTAGAATACGTTATACATGTCGCAGAGTACCAGTCAATTTGATGTTTCGTCTTTAAATGGTGCTCAGCAATGTGATTGTTGACGTCACAATTCTTCGTAGCTCGTTTGTGTTCGGTCAGTCGCGTGCTTAGGTTTCTGCCGGTTTCACCAATGTAAGAAGCCTGGCAGTCGCAGCATTTTATACCGCTCCCTGTCTGTCCTCCGGTTTGTCTTTGTCCTTGACATTAGTAAGCAGTCGCCGTAAAGTGGTTATCGGCTTGTGTGCAACACGTATATTGTAAGGTTGTAATATACGTGCAATAGTTTCAGAGGTGCCTCTGATGTACGTTATAGTCGCTGTCGTAACAGGGCCAGAGTTGGTCTGAGTGTTGGAATCAGTGTTACTGTGAGTGTTCTGTCGAACAAAGTCCGTGTTGTAATTGTTCTTACTAAAAACGTTGTTAAGATAATCAGTCTATCACTTTCCCGGAAGCATTTTTTTTATTAATGACCCACATAAAGTGTCTGTTGTAGAGAACCAGAAATTATTCGCTGGACGTCAAGAAAACAGTAATGGACTATTACATTATTTTGCTATTCTCTGAATTCTTAGCTCCCAGAAGCTGCCAAGCCAAAAAGTTTGCACATTAAAGGAGATCTTGTGACTTGGTACCGGCCAGCAAGTTTGGAGGAGTTGTTGGAATTGAGGGAGAAACACCCACAAGCTAAACTTGTGATTGGTAACACTAAAGTAGGTAAGGGCTGCCTTTTTCCCCAAATGTAATAATTATAACGCGGGATGTGGTCAGCCAGCGTCATAAATAATAAAATTATTCGGGAGCGCATTCCTTTCGTATTTTTCTTGGGAGTCTAAAATGCCTTGTTTTTTTAACCTTCCCATTTCCCGATCCCATCCTGAGAAAATCGTGTGATTTTTATTGGCTGCAACTTCGAATAACGTGCAAGTCAGGTTAGATTGAACAAGCAGGAAGAAAGATACCGCGTCAGCGGGGAAGGGAAAAGTAAGCTTGCTGCGTAGAGGAGCCTGAGACGACTAAGACTTGGCCTCGAGTGACTGAAAATATTGGCCAAGTCGCTCAGCTGGGCGACTTGCTGGTATTGGTTTCTTGATTTACAGTAAAAAAACTAGAATTATTTTATTACTGGGGACTTTAGCTTTGAGGCGAACTCTTGAGGTCGACTTGTATGTAGTATGTCTATGTTGTCGAAGGCCGAAGACACGAGTGGCGAAGCCGCGAGAAAAAACCTCTGGCGCAGAGCACCTTGATTTACCGTGCTAGATGGACCTTGACCTTGTCTCTAATGGGTCAATCAAAGCGGCGGTCGCGAGACTGTTTTTAAAATAAGCTAATTCAAAAGTAATTCACATGTAAAACATAATCCTTGACTATGAATGTGACAAAGCTGCACAGTTTTCGATTTTAGCAGTTTTTCACAGATCAATATAACATTAAATTTTTTCTTCAAATCAGGATGGTTCATTAGTTAGTTTTTCAGAAGAAATTGTTACTTCTGTTGTTTCGGAATACAACACTATTGTTTCGGCAACGCGAAACAATAGTTTTGTATTTCAAAATAATCGCTGAATAAACACGGGAGTGGCTCTTTTCAGTGCTAATTGAATTTTTTTTACCTGTTTCTTACTGCTGTGCTGCTAAGCTAAAACATAACTTAAGATTATCAGTGTTCAATCTAGGCTGCTTTTTTGCATCATTGACGCGGAATATTCTGTTCTGACCCAAAATGAAATTATCATGGAGTCATGCTGACGCAAAAAAGTTACCTCCTTAGTATGTAAGTGCTTCCAAAGCAGCAGGTGATAATAAAAGTAAGTTTTAAGAAAAGGTGAGCTTACTAGCCTGAAATGAGCACACAGAATGATTGTCATTCAATTCCAGACTTCGTGCTTACAATTAGTTTTTATGCCAGGCATTCCACGCAATTCTGAGAGACCGGAGCGTACGTTTGGACTCTCTGCATACATTGCTTTGCCGATCGATTTGCCCTTCGTTTGTTGACTTTGTTCTTTTGTTTTCATTCCATTATGAAACCGCAATTAACAGAAGTTACAGTGTAAAATCATTTTTTACAAGAAAGAGAATGGCAGTTAAGGTTGAATATGAAAAACATGAAGATGCATGTCCATTAGAGTTGTTCAAAGTTTCAATATCATAGTTTGACCCACTCCATGTTTTAAATGACCCAATTTAAAATGCTGTGTGGGGCATATGACCCGCACTTTGACCAATTTCTAGATTGAGCACTGGATTATATTGTTATTCCAGTAAAATACGACGACTATTGTTCTGATTTTTTAGCTATTTTGAAAAAATAGCTCATGTCAGTGGTGTGAGCGTGTGTATCTTTGTGGCTTTGTATCTTTGTATGTTCGGATGTTTGTTGCAAGAGCCAATAAGGTTGAAGGTACTATGAGTTGATGCTTAGGAACCAATGAGATGTTGGCATCTACTTAAACATGACATTGCTAAAGGTCGAAGAAGGGCACTTTAAGATAGCCTGCGTAGCAAGCGTTTCCGTTTGGTTTCGGAGTAAAGAAAGACCGAGGAACGGGATTTTCGGTTTTGGCCGCGCGAGAAATGAGACAAGAGCCAAAAAATGAAAGTTGGGGGAGGGGAAGGGGAAGGAAGGAAACGCCTGCAGACAAACCCCTCGATTTTAAAAAACCTGCGTTCGCCAGCGAACGCAGCGCCTGATTGGCTTGGCTAGTCGAACAATGTTGACATGTGTCGATCAAACGTTTGTTTCGTACGTGACACGTATCAGGGGCACCCAACGAGAATATAGTTCAAAACCACATAAACATAGCATTGTTTAACGTACTTTAGTATTCAAACGGTAGATAAAGGCTTATTTTTATCCCCTAAAAATTTTTCATCTGTTCGGATTGCCTAGCTGAAAGTCTAGTGATCCGAAAATTATAGGGATCAAAATTTACCTTTTCGAAAATTTCAGCCAGAAAAAAGGCTCTCGAAAATTCTAGGTGACCTTTTTAGGCTAAAAATCCGTTAAAAATTTGGCAATTATACGATTGAAAATCCTAGGAGAGGCAGGCAAGCAAGAAATTTTTCAGAAAATGATCCGAAAATTCTAGACCTCAAATCGTCTTCCGAACAGATAATTTTCCGAAAATTGTCGTTGGGTGCCCCTGACGTATATTAATTTTCAGTGATTGTTGTTTATTCTGGTCGGCAAGATTTGCCCGCCAACGCAAGAACATTTTCTTTGACCTCTTTTGAAACGTAAGGCTCTTCTTGCGACTAAATAAGGGTTTCAGATCGTTTAATTTATTCTCCAAAGTGCCTCCTGGATCTTAATAAAGATTTTCTTTTGTTCGCGAATGCGATGGTTTCCTGCACTGTGTCATGCGGGGCCCAGCTCGGTAGTGTCTTTTTGAGGGATGCTGAATTCTCTCAGATGGTGATTTGCAGACTGTTAGACGGATTAAAAATACAAATGTCCAAAGCTTGTATTGATCGTTCAGATTCATTGATATTTCAACATAAACGCCGTCCACGTGTTACAAAATACAAAAAAACATATTTTGGGTTCACATACGCGTCCTCTGAAGTTCATTTCCGCTCCACTGAAAGCCAAACATTTTATTGGTCAATTATGACAGCTGATGACAGCATCAAATGTCGGTGCGCGAAATCAGGCATGACAGGCCAAATGGGCGGTTTTCAAAATCCCGGGGTTTGTCTGCAAGCGTTTCCTTAACTTTCTTGGCCACCCCCTCCCTGCTCTTTTACTTACGCCGTTTTTCGCGCGGTCTTTGAGTCTCGTTCCTCGTTCTTTGCTCCTAAACCGCACGGAAACGCTTGCTACGCAGGCTAACTGTAAGACCGCCATCTTGATTCTTCACAATTTTTTCGTCTTCTATTACGGCTACAGGTGTTTGGAAACATTATATTAAATATCTTCATGATTCAAACGCTGTGTACAGTGATGCAGCTGCTTAAGGGTTCATATTTTAGGGTGGATGCTACTTCAAGACATTTCTGACCGAATTCGGCTATCGCGAACAGTACCACGCACGTATTTATGAGTTGTGTTTCACCTGCGTCAGGGTAAAGTATAAAAGATCATATATTTTCAAATCTCTTCCAGTGAAGCAATAATTGATATTTAGATGTGGACTTTAAATCGAAAGTATGCGGCCTATAAAATGTGGTTTTAGAAGTTTGAAAGGCAGCTTATTTTTTTAAAGCTGTAACGAGTATTGTTAATCGTGTAAACAAGCTGTAGAAATATTTTCTCTCGCTTACAAAGTTCAAGAGACCTTTTTCGTTCCGGCAAAACAGAAAAAAAAGAATAATAAGTGAACAATATGACACATCTTTCCTGCATACTAAGCATTATAGTTATTGAAATGTATTTTATTTAGTAAAGATGTGTAACTTAAGTAGAAACAGTAGCGTTAGGGAATAAAATTGGAAGAAGCTAGTTGACACAATAATTAGATAAAACATACTTTAATTGCAGATGTTGTAATGAAAGTGAGGTGATTTCTTAAAACCGTTCGAAAAAATTTTGTGGTAAACAATTTGCGTTTTTTTTACGTACGAATTATAAAAGGGCCAAAGACCAACATCTTCACGTGCAAATATTGTGTGCAGGAATTATTTTTATAATTCTCTGTTTACTCGATTACTGTGTGATGACTCGAATTCCCTCACGTACAATCCACGAAAGGGGGCAAAGTCCAACACTTTCAGGTGCCAGTTGTGTGACTGTACATCTCATGCAGGTTGGCTTTTCACAATAATAATTATAGTAACTTGAACGTATGAGGACCTGTTTCGTTTTGTAACCAACGCCTTAAAAAAGGCTCTTGTCTTTTGAGAAGCAATAGCTTTTAAAACATGAAGAAAGAAGTTGTCGGAGTTAAACACTGTTTCACTGACTAGAATCGCACGTGAAAACTTCGTGAATTGTGATGATGCAACCATCTACCACAATGATAAAAATCCTGGTATTTCGTAACTACCCGAATTCGATGAGTCACATTTTGGCTTAAGAAACTCCGAGGAAACCTTAGAGTTTTCCTTCTAATCAACGTTTGGTGAGTAGAGATATATATTTTACTTTGACAATTTGTTTAACTTGCACCAAATGTAACAGGGAGAGACAGAGGAAAGTGAATATATAGCATGAGGATCGACGCATCTGAGCGTTTCGCGTTTTCATTTATGTACGGCAATACTCAATTTTGCACAAAAACCCAGTGTACGTTTAGGACGAAAAAGGTAGATTCATCACTCGTGGTAAGGTTACACTGAAGCATTAAAGTTACACTGAAGAATTCAAAATAGCTCATGCACGTTTAACGTGCCTATGTTTTTAGAGACAGGTATAAAGTGCGCACTACGATTGCGATGCATTGTGGATTCAAAATTTTCAAGATGGCGGCGAAGGTCGAGAAATTTCGCAGGTTATATGCTTTATTTTTCAATAGATACAGTTCTTTCCTTAGATCGTTTTTCTCGATTTCATAAGCTAATATCTGTTTAGATTTTTTCTGTGAAGAAAAACAAATCAATACTCTTCATTTCAATCTAAAACGTGGAGCCCGAAGTTTCCTCCTGTAAGAGCATGAAATTTGAACCCGGTTTTTAAGAAGCTATAATTTCCATTATATTGCCCGTCGAAAGTGGAAGATAGTTGTAAGTGTTTCCACAAACCTTGTTCTACGCTAATTTTTTATCGCTCCCCAACGCGCCCCACGTTTTGTGATACTTTTTCCGAATTGAAACCGGCATGTTTTCATAGGAAAATGTAGTCTCGCGAAGACCAATGTGACATGTTACTGGAAGTGTTACTGTTGTAATCACAAGCTGATCACAAAATAGCGGGGCAGCGGCGACTGGTTCCTCCAAACAATAGCATTAGGAGAGCATAAAATGTTCGAAATTGGTATATAAATAGGCTGATGAGCACTCTGATGTAGGAATGTCTGTTTTTGTAATAGGACTAAAAAAAGCATAATAAAATAATAATTTGTAGTCATACATTTGATTCCCTTTATGCAGGTTTAAAATCAGTAGGATAAGAGTTACAGGTATTAAATTAAATGATAAGTTTGATTATACAGTTAAGCCCTGTGCATTTTGAAACCAGCCATCCTTTATGAAAAATGGTTTTTGGGAGAATTGCAAGAATAGTGCAGTGTAGAACAAGAGTTTCATAACATCCACCAAGCTTGCACTTTACTTTTATTCAGAGAAATATGCACATCACTCTTGAGAAAAGAAAACCATAATCTACTTCCAAGTTTGTTGTGTGTTGTTGTGTGGATGTTATGACTTTGTCAGTTCCTTGCCTAGTCCCTTTTTTATTCAGTGGTGATTAGCCTCTGTAGCAGGCCTTTAAAAGGAAAGGGAAAGGGGTTTTGGGCACAAGAGAAATGCGAAGACTGCACGAGGAAGGAGGGAGTGATTTCAACATTCACCTGGTTGATGTTTATAATGCAAAAAACAATTCGTCTCCTGTATGGCAGGCATTTCCCTCCCTCCTTCCCTCACATTTCTCTTGCACCAAGACCCACTTTCCCTTTTCTTTGAAATGCCTGCCACACAGGCTAAGTGATGTCATTCAATCTGTTTACCCGTTTACACTGTTTAATATATATCAAGCCATAATATTATTTGCATATTTTGGTGGCTTTAGTTAAAATATAAATTGCTTGATCATTGAATGTACTTTTGATATTGGAAGGCTGAAAAGATGGTGACAGGGAAAGGAAATAGAAAAAGTGGAACAATGGGGCAGTAAAGTTGTGAGACTAAGAACCTGAATTAACTAAGTAAGCCTAAACAGATTCTTATATAAATAGAAGTTAGCACAAGTTTAGGCTATTTAGGTTTTTAAATGGATTCATATTTTCTGAAGAAAAAATGTAGCTAAGAGTATTTGTGTTTCACCTTATTCCTTACATAAAGTCTGCATACCAAATTAGAAGTTATGTGAGAATGGACATAAAATGATGAATGTATTTAAATTTAAACATTGGCATTTACATTGCGGTTCAAGTGATAAGACAGCTTTGTATCCAAAGAAGATTCTAAATGTTGATTTATCTCTGCTAAGTGTACAGAACTTTTTCATAGATTTCAAAAATAAGAACCAGTGTTTCAAATTCTAGGCAAAACAGGTTTTTATATAGAGGGGGCTCATCTGGCATATTTAAGCCTAACAGGTTCTTAAAATTCAGGTTCTAATTAAGTCAGGAGGGTTTTACTGTACTACTAGGATCCAGCTCTGCAATAACTGGTAACCCAAAAGCCCTCTTTACGGACAACCGCTTGATACAGACACCTGATCAAGGCTGTGCTCTAGCAGAGCCCTGTGGCCCCTGGCACCTAACTTTTGCTTTTGTGACTAGAAAATCTCAGACTTTTCATACAAATCATATGCTGGGCAGCCTAGATTTTACAGGTTCAGAGAACTGGGCTCCTTTCAATGTTCCTTAGAGCACAGCCTTGCTCATCATTACAGACAGCTTGCTTTGTTCCGTGGAAAAAAGCCTTAAATTTTCACTAAATTAAGATGGATAATTTCTACGGTCCCCTCAGTGTCTGCATAACAGAGTTGACTGTGAGTATGATGAGACCTATGACACCATATTTAAATTATAAAATTGGGGTGAGGAGAAAGGAAAGGGGTCTCAAGCTATGTTGCCCCAGCCTTGATTACAGGAGATTTGTAAACATGTGTATGAATTTCACATTTTGAAGAGTTTTTATAATCCAAAAAATATGTGATAACATGTGTTTGTACATACTGACACAATCATTAAACAAATAGTGGCTGAAGCTTTTAAAATCTATTGACTGCATCACGCTTTGTAATCACAAATATGCCATTTTCAGTTTCAATCCAGTTGTAAGACATTCTATGAGTCATACCAATAGAAAATATATGGGCAAATAAAGATGCTCAATATTATATTAATTATAAAGAGGACACAAGTTCATTGTACACAAATGCTCTCTACTTTATTTACTTGTCTTCATGTGATGATAAATACAGATGTTAAGCAAAACGAAATGCAGACTTCCTGCCAACAGAGAAACAAGTCCTTGAAAAGATGACCCCCTCAACTTCGATTCTCTTATTACAGCTAGCAAGTGAACATCTTGCAATGCTGAATGACAAAACAAAAGAAGCTCACTGTGTTTAAATACCGCGGCCGGGTATTCTGAAGAAGCTCCTAGTATTTTATGAGTATATCACAGCTATGCATATCAGTACCTCTTAGCACTAGTTGCACTAATTTCACGGTGAATTCAAAATTTTCGGCGAACCGCGGGTCTTACCTCCACTGCTTTTCATGATTGAAGCATTGAACAAAGCGTTTCTGTGCCGACTTTTCTCGCTCAGTTGCAAACTGGATGCAAGTGATTACGAACAAAATACACCAGAATACACTTATCAACGGATTGACCCTGTTTTTTCCCTGAGAATTGGACAGACTTTCTTTTTCAAGAGCTTCCGGAAGAGATTCAAAGCAAAATCGTATATATCTACAGCGTAATTAACGAATATTCCCTCCGCAGTCGAGATGTTCACTCCTTGCCATCTTGACACAAATGATCAGATTTTGAATACCGCCCATGATGCTTAGCGATCGTAGTGCGCACACCGCCTGGGTAAAAATCAGATAAATCTGTAAAGGCCTGCATTGTCTTTCGTGTCGTGACATGTCATTACATATCACATACTAAAAATAAATAGGCAAAAGCTAAATTTAATTTAGCGATGAAAGTAGAGCTAGCTAGCTGGCTACCTAATCCACAAAAGGTTCATTTGTCCTGAACATTTCACTGATAGTATAGAAAAAAAATACTTCTTCTGCACTTAAACGACGGCTTTCCAACAAGATGATCTGTTCCAAAAAGGTGATAGTTTTAGGGCGGCCGCGGTTTCGTTGAAATTCGTAGCAGCTTTCGCGGAAAGTTTCACGGGATCTCAGTAATAACCTAAATGATTATTAAAAAGAATAGTGTCCGTATTTTTCACCCAAACATTTTTGTAAACGGACCAGAATCTTAATTTTCCAAATAAAAAAACATGAAATATTGGGCGGCGTACGTTGCCCTAATGTTTCTCATATGGTGCAAAAACTTTGATGGGTATCACAGTCCATATGACAACATGCGGTTTTTTTTTTCCGCCTGCTCAGGAGGTCAAAGGATGTGATTTTTCATTAAAATGAAAAGTTAAAACAATAAATGAATTGACAAAGTTCTGCTTGACTTGTTTAGAAAATAATTTGTTCAATTGTTAAATAATTAACTAACAGTTCACTGATTTATTAACTTTGGCGATCTTATTCTTTTAGGCCTGGGCACCCCAGCTAAAATGCTTGGAAGCCTGAAAGGCTCCCTGAAATTTTCCTTAGGGTACCTGTAGTTATTGGAAGTCTGATACATTACATGCTTTATTGTTGAATGTGGAAGTGCATTTGTTGAGGACATTAGTAAAGGGGGAATGCGAATTTTAGTGAACTACCACATACTCTCAACACTTTTTTTTACCGTATTTACGCGTGTATAATACGCACCCTAATTTTTGACCACTTTTTTCCAAAAAAAAAAGATTTCTAGACAAACACCAAGAATTAAAACTTCAATTTTTCAATTTACAATTTGGCAATTAACAAGAGCGGAGAATTCATTAATAATATGTTTACAGCAATTTCTAACTACTTTCTACCACAAATATTGCACGCACCGAGTAACAGAACATCTCTGTCTCTCCTGCACACATTTGTTGTTGATACACTTATAAGAGTATTTTCCCCATAGTTTCCCAATAGGCTGCACGCTAGACCAATAGTGGAATCTCTAGATGGGATTCTTCTTTTTGACTTATTAATAAGTTTTCAACACCTAATGCAAGGTGCAAAGAAAGTCAGTTTTACAGCTTGCCATTTGGGCTGTAGCTAGCATGTATTTAATAGCTCGAAAAATGTTTTGATGAGCAGGATTGGTTACAGGTCTTATTCTGTAATTAGAATTCCCCCAAAAACTTCCTTTGCCAACTGGGCAAAATCCTGATAGCAAAATCCAGTAGCCCTGGGCTATCAGACATGACTTCCTTTGCACTCTGCTACAGGTAATTTGGTTTACCAAAATGTTAACTGTTCTATTTTCTTATTTTTTTTAATCAACAGGAATTGAAATGAAGTTTAAAAATCAAAACTACCCAATCCTTATTGCAGCGACTCACATCCCAGAGTTGAATGCTGTAGAAGAGACTGCAGATGGTATCATATTTGGAGCATCTGTTACCGTTACTACTCTTGAACACGTACTTAAAGACGCCACTCATTCTATGTCTGGTAAATAATAATAATAATATATTTTTTTTCTCGTTACAATACATTATGCACATTTAGTTACTGCTTATTCCTCCTCTCCAAAGAAAGCTTAAAATGGGGTCACTGGAAAAAATGTTAGAGCACCAAAAATGCCCCAAACTAGGTTGGTCTGGGGGCATGCTCCCCCCCCCAAATTTTTCATTTTATTTCAGATTTCAGCTGTATGCATGGGCCTATGTGCATTTTTAGATGCTGAAAAATAATAGGGCAGGTCTCCTGTGCTGAAGATAGCAGAATGTCATTCAGCTCTTATTTTTTTGGTAAGAGGTAGGGATCTTTAGATGCACCGCTTTGGTGTGGTAAACGCTGAGGGAAAGGGGGCAATGTTACTCACCCTGATTTCCTTAGCTGCTCACTTTAGTTATGCTGTGTCCAGGTTTTTTCATGTCTGTTATGACTGCTTGTTATTTAATTTTCCAGTGTACAAGACTAGATGGTTTTCCGCAATACTTCACATGCTTAAGTGGTTTGCTGGTCATCAAATAAGAAATGTCGCAGTAAGTTGACCATACATCAAGTGACGGAGATCACTGTCTAATAATAATAATAATGATAATTATTTCCGTAGTTCAGAATACTTAAGAAGAATGTTGATGGGAAAATTGGACAAAATATACTATGGTTAAGGGTTCAGCTTGTAGTCCATGCAGGATTAGTAGAGTTGCAGAGCTGTATAGGGGTAACAGATGCCACCAAGGCATTTTGAGCGCTACGTATACATATGTCGTATACATAAACCCCCCCCAATTGCACCCAAAACTTAGTATTGCGATGTACAATCATGCTAAATAATGAGCTATTTCATTGCCAAAAGTGAAATCAAAAGAGAATCAAAGACTCCTAAGAGCTAACCCATTCATACATATTATAACAAAAATGATGGCAGTTGCTCACAGGTACATGTAGATGGAGAATCACTTACCGGTATTAGCTATAGGGTTGTCATTTTTGTACCATATGATATGTACAAATCACGCTTTACAGAGACTTCTTCAAAAAGCATTTTGCCCAATAATTTAATCTCTCTCAAAAAGTGGATCATGAATTAAACTTTTTATTCATGTTATCCTGTAAAAAACAGTGCAATCTTTGAGGTCATGTACAATAAGAAGCCTTAAAATTCATGCCTACTGCTTTTTTGTGCACTTTAGCTTTTGTCAGTGTTCACCCATAAGTAAATAGTCAATTGGCCAACTAGAGCATGTGCTTTCTTGTTTCATTTAAAAACAATATAATAGTGAATAGTGAATTCATTTAATGAATTCACTGCACCTTAGGCCATTGGAGGGAATATTATGACTGCCAGCCCTATATCCGACTTGATTCCAGTGTTTATGGCTGCTAGGTGTATGCTAACATTGGCTGCTGCTGGAGGTCAGTAAAATTATATATTATTTATAATAATATTAATACAAAACCTCGCTTTCAATTCCTGTATGTTCGTGAGCCAACAGCCTTTGCACAACCATCCTATCCGTATTCTTCATGAGCTAGGGAGGGGCTATTTGCAAAAAGGCAGTAATATTTTAATTTGGAAGAACGCAATGTAAAGTTTAGCTTGAATTT
>CALNXK010000059.1:1227500-1247500 GCA_942486035.1 Porites lobata | reverse complement strand
CTAAACTCTAATTTGGGTTGACCTAAATTAAGTTAAGATCGTCGGTTGTAGTCCGGCAGCTTAGCTAGAGAATGATGCGATTTTTGATACAAGCACCAAACTTTGTAGGAATAGTTACATTCTCAGTCTAGTGATTTCCTGATATAGTGCCAAGTTTCGTTTTCTAATTTCAGCTTGTTAGTAGCAAATGAAATTTTCAGACCGAGAGCCCCCCGTGACGTACTTTTTCTTACTCTTTTTTTAGCTTCAATGCATGTTTTATTTCAAAGCACAGGTTTAACAATTATACAGATGTTTAAATTTCGATGCGAATTTTTATTTCCCTTTATTATACATTTGTGTAAATGCAGGCCGTAATTAGGAATTTATCTGCACATGCTTGTCCTCGCTTTTCTCTTTTTTTGGAATCATAAGAATTTGCGCTATCTCATTCTAAAATGTGCATGCAACTCGGTGCAGCTAGAAGAAAAATCTATTCTAGTCATACAAAAGAGAAAACTGTACGTTTAAAAGGAGAAAGTAAGAAGGGGATTAATTTGAAGACATACGAAAGAGGTCGCTACCCCTTTTTTTATAGGCTCCTGTGACTGGTTTGTGTTATTCGCCAGACCCTGGGGCCCGTTTCTCGAACGTCCCGGTAACTTTTCGGGCCCGAAATCAAATATTCAAAACAAAATATAAAAAATAAGAGCACGGGTCCTAGCTAGCGAACTACTCCATTTTGTTTCATTAACTGATAGTTTTATCCTGTTAGATGCAAAACTATTGAAACCTCGATCTTTAATGTAAACGGGAGCAGCTTACCGGGCCCGTTAATTATCGGGACTCTCGAGAAACGGGCCCCAGGTTGTTCAAAAGCTGGATAGTGCTATCCACCGAATAAATTACTATCCAAGAGATAAGTATTAGGGAAACTAATTACAGTATCCGTTGGATAGTGATTTATCCACTGGATAGCGCTATCCACCTTTTGAACAACTGGGGCCAGAAGGAGACAACTGAAAATATTGGATTTGGGGGTTATTAAAAATTAAAATATGAAGTGAATAATTAGTAGACAATTACCAGATAGTCCACCACCACAACAAGGTGCCTCTGATCCCATTAGCGGACTAACTGGTTTTTGTGTGTACCTTTTCTACCCTAATTTATTTCCTTCCCAAATCAACATCATTTCCCCCCAAAACCAACCGTAATGCCCCCTAAACCGGAAACGGCACGACTCTGGTGCTGGATACCCTACTTTTCAGTAAGACTTAGCATCATTTCATGAGGCGGGAGAATTAAATTTAGCAGCTGACTGGAAACATTTTGACGTGGGAAATGGAATTGCTTCCACATTGGTAAGTCGTTTGGTATGTGACATAGATCTTGTCGCGATGTGTCCAACAGGATGAAACTGGATCCCACGATAAAAGAGCCTGTGAAAAAAATCCACAGCAGCAAACGGACACGCTCAAGTATGTTTTGCAATTCTGTTCGCATGGAATAGAAGCGGACATGAAAATGATAGTTCATGTAGCTGATGTAGTAGAAAATGGTCACTAGTCAGTCATGATTCGAACTTTCGCGCTTTCTTTCTCGCTCGTTTTCCCCACGATGTTTTAGTCTAGAACAGGCTTATTTAGACTTGAAGGAATTTTGGGTGCCCTACAGGTCAGAAAAAACCCCACAACATCACACCCGCCCTCTTTGCAAAGGCCCTTGGCCCAGGTAACTCGAAGTGTCTTCCTATCTTCCATGCCCTAACCGAGTGTGTGATACAACTTCCTCCTCCGCTAGTCATGGAGTTTCTAAAATACTGGAATAATTGCCAATTTTTTCTCATTGAAAGGAAGCATTGTTGTAATTAAAATCACAAAATAAAAAGATGAGGGTCACCGCACTTTTTTTTGCAGTAGAGCTGCAGAGAGTGCACACCACCTGCATTCCTTGCGATTTTTTAGAGAGAACTTGGGTGGGTTTCAAAACGACATGAACGTGGAAGGAAGCATTGGAAAATACGATTTTATGGAATTTACATCGAGATTAAGCAATATGGAGTAGGACATAATTTGATAGAGGCGAAGCTTGAATGTCATTTAAAGTGGTTCAGCGCACAACATCCTCTATCGAAGGCCTCGTTGAGGAAGTGTAACTGACAGCAACACACGTACCGTTTACATTATGAACAGTGTCTACACTTTGAGACTCTTCTCGGCCAGAAACACTGCTATAGAAGCAGAAGCTCTCTTTCACCGCGGCTATCTTGTTATGCGCAGGGAGAGGTAGGGTCTGGCTGGCCACAGTGGAAGCCCCTGTGCAGTGCAAAACTAGAGAATCACCTTAAGTTTATTCCGTAACGAACAATGTGCAATCAACTTGGTGACGAAGCTATTTGCAAGGAGCTTAGTTGTATTTCACATAATAATCAAACCATTAATTTTATACAGTTATTGCAGTTTTAGCTTTCCGTCGCTTACCGTTGCCACGCAGAGTTAACGTTAAATGGCGCGCTTTATGTGGTTATCAGGTTGCTATCACTGAAATGATACTATGTCTTCATAAACTAGGAAAAATGAATTTTATTAAATTTTCATGAATTTAATTAACTATGGTTTGTATAGAAATAGACGAAATTCCGGCTTGGCACTATATCTGAAAATCCTTGTATTGGTGACTACTATCAGTGTGCCAAATTTCATGCTTGTACCTGAAATTTCGAGCTATGCCGTCAGACTATTGGGTCATACGTCGAACTTACGACGCGTCGAAACAATCAGCTGAATAAGATCAGTAATAAATTTTTTCCCGAACGAGGCTAAATATATTTTAATTTATTAGTATATTTCGTCGCATGAGAAGTAAGATCGACGTTTTCCCGGAGACGATCTTCAGACGTTTTATCCGTCTGAAGCAGACGGATAGAACGTGTTGGACGATCCAAACTCGTTCAGACGAAATTAACTGAGCCAGACGTCGAACTTTTCATTAGCTTAACTCACCAAGTTTGGTTTGTCTCATGAAAAGTTCGACGTTTGACCTAGGCCTAATATCACGGTTTATGGGGGATACGTGAACACAAGTTAACCAACTGCCTCGCTTAAGTGGAAGGTGGGATACCCAGATAGAATACCGCCCCCATGGCTGACAAATCCCCGAAACCCAGCCACGAGCCCCCATTCCAGGCACCCGTCACACTGATGAAACAGTGGAAGGAAGAAAAATAAAATAAGGGAGGGGGACAAGACGCTAAATGAACCGCTCCACAGACCAGTGCACAAGCGCTCAATGAAGAACTCACAGATCGTAGCAGTGTACAAAGCTACCACGTACCATGTGAGCCTGCACTTATGGGATTGACCGCTGGATGCCCGCTAAGCTCGTGGACCGCTTGACCGCTAAGCCTTGTGGACTGCTTGACCGCTAAGCTTGTGAACCGCTTGACCGCTAAGCTCGTGGACCACTTGACCACTAAGCTCGTTGTTGTTAACTTAGTGAAATTACATTTTCTCTTTCTTTTCCTAAACATAGCTGATGTAGACCTTAAAGTTCAACTCCAGATATACCAACATTTGTCAAATTGAACGAGATGAAATGAGAACGGTGAAATCTAAAACACGCGCGGGGGGCAAGGGGGGGTGTATAGGCTTGGGAGGGATTTAGAAATCACCTCATTTACAAGCGAGACAAAGTAGCCTCCCACCCCACTCATGATCTGGTTTTAACATAGTCTATAACAGACAACAGCAAGGTTTACTGTTAACAATAAATCAATGTGTTTCCTGTATAGGCGGCTAATAATGTTGAAATTCCTGAGTCGTTTGTAAGTGGAACCAGTGGTTTTCAGAGGGAAGTTACATACAGCACACAGACTTTTCAGGTAATGACCACAATATCACAATTTCAGCCAATGTATTCCCTATGCAGTTCGCATACATTGCCCACGGTACTGAAGAGGAGCATTTGTTACACTTTCAAGACCTTTTTTACTCTTGCTGATCATTTCCTCTTTTCTTGGTACCTTTGGTCAAGTCTCTGTTTTTTCATAACCACAGGAAGTTCCTGCTGATCAGTTGTTGGAAGATGTGGTGGGCAGACCAATGCCTCACTTAGCAGCAGTTAAACAGGCTACAGGAGAGGCTGTGTATTGCGATGATATGCCCAAGTATGCAGGTAAGTCTTGGTAGAAAAAAATCGTGGGAAAGTTACAGTGTGAGCTTCTACTAGCGTAGTGCCCATCGCTCTGTGGGCGGCTGTCTTATTTTGCTAGCCTGCTCCTGAAGCGTTCAGATACAGTAGTGGGGACAGCGCAAAGAAAAGTACGGGGAACAATCACAGTGTTACAAAACAAACGGTTTGACTGTTCCATTGTTATTCTTTCTTTTCAGGAGAGCTTTATCTAGCTGTTGTCTTCAGCAAACGTGCCCATGCAAACATCCTGTAAGCATGTTTATTTCAGTCTGTAACACATCATTCTGGCACCAGTTGTTCAAAGGGTGGATAACGCTATCCACAAATCTCTTTCCATTGGATAACGTAATTGTTTCTTATGATACTTATGCACTGGATAGTGATTTATCCATTGGATAGCACTACCCAACGTTTGAATGACCTCTGAACTCTTTACACGAAGATACCTTACGATTTTAACATCAGGAAGATGTCAAGTTAGCGGCCGCGGCAAAACGAGAGACGAAGGGTTTTCATCTGCGATTCGCGCCAAAAATGAGGAGTGGCGTGACTCGCAACTGGTTTCTCATAATACTCATGCGCGTCCTATTATGTTAACATGACTGTGAAAATGGATATGGTTTTTTAAATCTTAATTGCATTAAGGTTTATTCCAATTCGCTTAAAATGTCGAACGTAGGTAAATTTCCCTGGAATTGAATTCCTAAGGATCGCACCCGTGTTAAGGAAGAAACAGAAAAAAATCAAAGGCTCCTAAAGACTGGTTTCCATGATCGCTACGATCGCTGTGATCACAGCGATCATAGCGATCATATGGAAACCACTTTCCAGCGATCGCAGCGACAACGATCGCTGAGATAGAACTTTTTCTATCTCAGCGATCGTTGTCAATGCGATTGCTACGATCGCTGGAAAAGGGTATCCCCAAAGAATCTGGCACCTTTCAGGACACTGCCGCAACCTTTTTCAACAGTCTTCCAACCCATATAAGAAATATTAAGGACTATGGACTCTTTTGCAAATCAATAATGCCATTGTTATAATGCCCAGGATTCGAATCTTTTGTCGACACATAGACATTTTTATTTTAATGGCACAAACCTAAATATATTAGATAAGGTTTTTATTTTTTTATTCTTTATTGTTTTAATTTTTTATTGCATTTGTAAATCACTAGAATATTAGTTTGGATAACTTTTAGTGTGCAGTCGAAGAGCCACTTTGTGGATTCTGTATTAAAGTCATCATTATTGTTGTTATTATTATTATTATTATTATTATTATTCAGGCGTTTATGGCTAAATTAAACTGGTTTAGAACGCGCTTTTGCTTAACACTAGCTAAAAATTATTTTAATAAACGGACTGAGCAAAAAGCTGTACGTGCTCTTACTTTGCTAAGTAATTTAACGCAGTCGGAGTATCCGATTGTCCTTCTGGTGAATATAGGCCCTTGCAGCTAGCCATTCACGTGGTTCAAAACCGCCGTGCTGGAGAGCAAATGTCGCACGGGGACAAGACAAACAAAAGACATACATAATTTGATCAATAATTTCTTTGTTTGTCTTGTCCCAGTGCGACTTTTGCTCTCCAGCACGGCGGTTTTGTACCACGTGAATGGCTAGCTGCAAAGGGCCTATTCTAGAAACTTGTTTATACCAGTGCAGCATTCCTGTAGAAATGACATTAATAGCACTTATATATGAATTCCCCGACAAACAAAAGCCTACTGGGCAAAGAACACTTAATTACAGAATTCAAGCAAAATAGCGTAACGCTGGTTGGTTCTAAAACAATTTGCTTACTCATGTCACTCAGTTTCAAACAATTCCAAACGACTGATAGTGCACTTTTTGTAAAATAAGTAGTCTCAGATAAGGCCGAGCTTTATTTAAAGCCCTCGTTTTAAACAATTTATTGGCCACTGTCAACAACAACTCAACTTACTTATGAGCATACAAAGTTTCTGGTCAAAGAAGAAAATCTACCTTTCCCAGACGAAGGGCATGGAGTTTTTAAGAAGTTCAATGTGTTTGCTTTTTGCAGGAGTGTAGACCCAAGTGAGGCATTGCATATGCCTGGAGTGAGAACATACATAGGTGCTGATGATGTGCCAGGTAGCAATAGAGCAGGAGCCGTGGTTTGTGATGAAGAGCTCTTTGCCACAGAAAAGGTGATCTTGCTTAATAAGTGCTTTTATTATATGGCTGAGTCTTGCTATATGGACCAAAATTTACATAGAAAACGCTAATTTCGGAGCTCTAAATCTCTTTACCTCGGAACAAAGGTTTAAATAAAGTTATAAGACGTCTGTCAACCTTGAGGACTTGGATGTTGACTTGTCCTTCAACATTTTAAACTGTGTTTATTTGTGAACGAAGGCGATGAAAAAACTAACTCGTAAACTTATCGAAGAGGATTCTAGTCAGTGTTTGAAAATTTTGTCTTAGTACACAGTTAAGAAGATGTGAATCGACTGACAGAAATTCGAGATGTTTTGCCTAAGAGAAAATGAGTAATTCCTTTGACAAATATGATAACAAACATACCTGCGCCCGATGATCTTGACAAGCTTCTTTGCCATTTGCAGTGTTTTTTCAAAGACCAACGAAAGAAAGATAGACGCGACTTCGAGCCAGACACGCGTCTTATTTTTCCTTGTACAAATGGCCGTATTGTCCAGTTTTCAAAAGACTCCAGCGTTACATTGGCAGTGAATACTTACAGTGCTCTTAGCTTTGGCCAAATAAACTTTAAAATATGTCTGTAAACCCTGAGGGCTGCAATGTTGACTTTGCTTTTCCAAATTTTAACCTACCTTTGTTTTAATGAGAACGAAGCTGATGTAGAGACTGAATCGTAACCTCACCGACAAAGAGAATTCTAGTCAGTGTTTGAAAATTTTAACTCATCACAATTGAAGAGGAGAATGAACTGGCAGAAATTCGAGAGGTTTTCCACAAAAAGGTAACGAGCGAATCCTTGGACAATGACAACAAACTTACCTTGAAAAGCTTCTTTGCCTTTTGCGGTGTTTTGTGTTTTTACAAGGACCAATGGAGAAAGGTTGGAAACGACTTGGAGACAGACACAGTGTCTGGTTTCCAAAATACTCCACAGTTAAAAAGAGCTAATTTTTCGAGTGCTCTTAGTTTTGACCGAATAAACTTTTTCACATGGCGAATTTGTTTCCACTTTCTCGAAAACCCTTTGTTATGTGCTATTGTTTTCGTGGGCTAATAAAAACTTTCTTTTTTTGACGCCTGTCAAATGACTGTCAAATCGCGCGTCCTGCACTTGTTTCCTGTCCCCCAAACTGGAAGAAGCCATACAATAAACATCTTATTAACCCTGTTTTTTCGGTCCGTACTGTAAATTACGGATCCGAGTTTTTTTCCATCGATTTATGATCCAAGAAAACTCGGTCTGTAATTTACGGTACGGACCGAGAAGTCGGCTAATAAGAGGATCTATAGCCCTTGAAAAGGGTGAAAAGGAATGCGATATCACGTAAAATATTCTGGTACAAGGTTTTTGTCCACGGAAAATTAAAATTACTCAATTTCCTGTTGGATTCCGTCTTAACGTTCAACAGGTATATTAAATAAATATTACTGCAACTAAAGCGAAAAAGTTCCTTTCAAGAGTTAAAAAAAATCGCTCATTAATTTCAAGCTTTTAGGTCCATTACGGCGCCTTTCCCAAGCGATAAACGTTCTCACGTGATCGTCTACATTGCAATAAACACGCAATTCGCCATTCGCACATCTCCCATAATACACGTTGCCCCTCCCCCCCCCCACCCCCGACCAAAAAAAAATTGGCATGTCCTTTCTCCTAGTATTACACTAATCCCAAAAAGAAATTGAAGGCAATGTTTATGCAAAATTTGGGGGCCAAATAGGGTGTATTGTGGGAGATGTACAAGTGGCGAATGTGTGTTATAAAAAGTCAAGTACCGTTGAAATAAGTACTGTTATAAAGCTAACCTTTTAATTATCCTTAAGGAGCCGTATTGGCTTACTGTAAACAGTCTGTCTTGATTTGTACCATCTGTATGATCAGGTGACCTGTGTAGGACAAGTGATTGGTGCTGTTGTAGCTGAGACTCAGGCCCAGGCTCAAAGAGCAGCAAAGATGGTCAAGATATCGTACGAGGAGCTACCAAGAATATTAACCATAGAGGTAATAACTTTATTGATATCACAAGTCTTTCCAGCAAGTTTTACGTTCAATTTTGGCCTGGGCTGCCAGCTTTAAATGCTTGCATTAGCTCTGTTCCGAAGATGCTAACACCTTTTCGTTAAGCCCCGGGCAAACTAGCCTGATTCTCAGACGTCCGAGGTCGTTCGCGGTCCCTTCGCTTCTCTCCAAAGGGAGGCGAAAGGACCGCGAACGAAGTCGAACGTCTGAGAATCAGGCTACGGGCAAACGGACGCAATATTGTTGGATGTTGCATGTTGCGTCCGTTTGCACACCCTGTTGCATGATGTTGTTACGTGTTGTTGGGATTTGATGCATTCGTTTGCACTCCACTGCAACACGGACACAGCCACACGCAACATTGTTGGCGCAACAATTTTGGGAATTGTTGCGTCCGTTTGCACGTAGCTTTAGCGATACAGGATCCTTTCCTTAGAATTACGAAATTTTGCAGGAAAAATTACTCCCCCATCCAAGAAAAAAAAATAGAAGATAAACTAAAAACAACCTCCTTTGGTCCAATTCGACGCAACACCGACAAGCTTGGCCAATGAAGGATTTGTTGTGGGAAATCCCGAGCAGGCGGGCAAGGTAGGCCTATCTTGTCCGCCTGCTCGGGAGCTGATCAGAGCGCAGGTTTCGCTTCATCTTGCCCGCTTCTGGAAACAGCCATTTGATAAGTGCTATTATTAAAAACTGAATCATTGGATAATGCAATTCTAGAGCTCTGATTGGCTTAGCCATCATGGTATGTGAGCCATACCATGTTCTCGAAATAGGGTAACTGTACGCGTCGCGTCTGCTCAAAATTAAAAATAAGCTGAAAATCGGTTGTTTTTTTCAAATAAAGTGGGGAAGACTTCATATTTTGTGGGCGTTTTTAATAAAACAATTATCTCACTTGTGCTTGTTGGATATAAGATGATGAGAGCCAACTCATATCCAACGCGCACTCGTGGAGTAATTGTTAATTATTTACACATGTTTTGTTCACTGGTCATTTGTATCTAAGGCCTACTCTGGGACCTTAACTCGCTGCGAGATTGTGCGAGCTAATGCGAGTTTAAGCGAGTTAAGGCGAGATAAGGAAAAATTGAGCTTGCCTATTAGTTGCGAGTTTGTGCGAGTTAAGGCGAGTTAAGGCGAGTTAGGGGAAAATGATCCACCTTACGTTGAGGTTATAAGGGTTAAAACTTATAATATGCTTTAGTAATATACATATAAAGATGCCTTGCAATCTTTTGTATTTCTTATATATATTGTAGGCTCCATGTTGTCCAATTACGAAAAAATTAAACAAAAAATTTCAGATGAGCTCCAAAGTTGAATGAAGCCAAATCTTGTTTAAATTTATTAATTGAATTATTTTCCTAATTGGACACGCTTAAGTATGGATATGCTAGTGACATGGAGTCCTGTTCTTTATTAATGATATAGCATCTAGACACCAAACTATACCATTTGGTGGCTGTATCATAATAATAATCATCATCATCATCATCATCATCATATATTATTTCTTACAGCTATATAATTATTTGGCAGAATAATAAATTACCAGTAGTGAAGAAAAAAAATGAAAACAAAACAATCATGAATTGATAAAAAAAATGTAGCTGTAGTATAAGCACAGGTAGGATATTTTATTTTATTTTATTTACTTTTTTCAAATCAATAACACTATGTTTTAATAGGCAGGTGAGCATAATAGGTATCACACGACATGTCATCAATTATTGTTATCACTAACTCCAGAATTGAAAAAAAAATGTTTTTGCAGTCTGTGTCAATGTTCTTCAAAGAACTAGTATAAAAAACCGGGGAAGCTGACGAATTACAACTCAGCTGACGAAATTTTTATGACACTATCAATTTTACTGAAATGAAATGAAATTTCTTTCTTCTTGAAAATTATAAGACTTATCTTTAAGTCTTCCATTTGATCCATTCTCTCCACTTCCCTGATGGTTTCCCTTGGAATCCAGCTCAGTTGTTTGTTTTCACTGCCAGAAATGATTGCCTTTTTGTTTCCTCGGATAATCTATTTAAATTTCTTGCAAATGAAGGTTGGTGCCTTTTCGCAAAGACAGCAGTTCCCGTATTTTAGAAACTCCCTCCCTAAACTTGACAATCCTGTGAGAGACACCTTAATTTCTACAAAAGAAAGGAGGATCAAGTTAACTTGATAGTAAACTCTCTCAGCCTAGCAAAACAGCAAAAAATAAATGACCATATTTTCTGTTCAGGCTTACTTATTTTTTACAAAGTGTCAGAACGTGTTCATAGTTGTGCAGAGGACTATACCTACACTCTCCACTATCGGCTTTGTCTCTTAAGAGTTGTCACTGATGAATCTTTCCTGCTTCGCATTTTTACAAAATGATCACCGGCTCAGGCGTTCTGTGCGTGTTTTCATGTCACGTACGCCACATTGAAGCTTCCTACCTAAAACTTGCCAGTGGACTGGGATCAACAAGGCTTTGATAGAGTTAGTTAACGTTGCAAGGGTAAAAGGCTTTAGCTTAGCTTACCTGCATGTGATACATTTTGAAACTTCTAGATTTAACATTAAAAGTTTTGCTCGAGTTCTCCCCCTTTTCTTCAGAAGTTTTCCCGTCCATCTTGAAAATTACCCAGAATGCATATTGAGGACAATAGGCTGAGCGAGAGGGCTATCAATGCTGAAATTGTACCTTAAGCAATCCTTTATTCAGTTAAGGGCTAAATGTAACGAGTCTTTATGAATCATGCCTGGGTTATGGTTGCCAGTCTGACTACAATGTAGGCCATACAGGATGTCACGTTGAACCAATGTACAGATCTTCTAGTACGAGGTAAATATTTATAAGAAATATGGACTGCAATCAGTATGTGGTGTATTTAAAGGATTCTCGATTCTGGCTACATCCTAGCCTCTCATTGATGATTGCCAGCTAGAATCCTCATTAAGCTTCATCAGATTATAAGATGATACGTATGCTACTACTCTTCATACATGTATGTCATAAACATGCAGCTTGCATGCATTATATTTGCGAAGTAATTAAACTTTCCATTACAAGTAAACTTTTTTGTTAATCATTAACCAGCTTAAAACTAAAAATTTAATATTCTGGTATTATGTTTTTGTATTTCACTCTAAATTTGAGATTTGTTATTTTAAGCCAAAAATTAAAAACAAATCATAGGATAATATTTTTAACTTCAAATGAGAGATTCAAAGCAAGCTTGACTTTAGAGTGTTTCTTGTCTCACGTAGAAGTGTAAGACTAAAATTTAAACTATTTTATGAAAACTTTTTCGTGGATTCGCTGTTTGTGCTTTTAGTTAACGTCAGTCAACATGGGATTTGTAAGACCCTGTGACCCCATGCCTCTGGAATTTCTGCCATGGTTAGCATTGAAGCCTTTTCATTAGGCAACGAGTTAGTGCATGTTCAGGCTGTTCCTGGTAGTTCCATTGACAGTCCAGTTGTGACTCCAAGGCATGACAATGTTAAGTAAGAAAAACCTCATCAACTCTTTAGTGGTGAAATACCCTTACCACAGAGGCTATTAGAAATTCCAGACGGATGGGATTGGTCAATTACATATTTTTTAAAGGTAAAAACCCTGTTTTCCTTAAAAATCACTATCTTTTAAACTTTTAAAATTTGTATCCTTTGGGGTCTTCCCTTTATGGAGTAATAATATTGTGAAATTGCACTGAGAGTAGGATGAGATATTAAAATTGGTATCCACTTGGCAGTGGCGAGATTGGGCGAGTTTGTGCAAGATAATGCGAGTTTAGGCGAGTTAAGGCGAGATAAGGAAATTTGAACATAATCTCAAGTTGCGAGTTAGGGCGAGTTAAGGCGAGTTAAGGTCCCAGAGTAGGCCTTATCTATTCGAAGTCTCTTTTTACTTGTTATTATTTTACCAGGAGGCAATAGCTGCAGAGTCGTTCATTGAATCCACGCCCGTGTGTATCGAGAAAGGTGACCTGGAAAGAGGATTTGCTGACTCAGATCATGTGCTCCAGGGAGAGATGAGAATAGGAGGACAGGTTTGTCTTTTGCGGCTGAAAATAAAAATAGCGCTGTATCTTGTTAACGGAACTCAACGTGCCCAAGAGGAACCCCATGCGATACGTTTTGGTTGTCATGTGAGCTTCCTCTCGAGCGCCCGAATCCACCCCAGCTATCTAAGTCAATGTGAAACGTCACATTTACCCCTACTTAAGGAGGATAAGCTGTCGCTCATCTACAGCGTGTTATACGTCATCTATATCAATGTAAATTGACATCTGTCAAAGTAAGGTAGTAGGTAAGTTTATTAAACCTCGTTGCCGTAAAATTAATACTGAATTGGTGAGCTTAAAAATTTACAAGACTAATTACAAAATATACTATAAAAATACTATAAATTTACCTACAATCATGGACAAACGTCTTGGGACATTTCTGGGGCGTTTTCCAATTCATACAGGTCCAACCCCTCCCCTCACCCCACAAATAATGTTGGACGCATGTATCCAGAATTTTGCCGAGTTTCAACTTTGTATAGGGTGGGGGGAGGGAAAACTGCAAGAAAATTTCGAAAAGGATGCACTGTTTTAAAAGGGAACCAAGAAATGACACAAAAATATGGATATTGAAGTACTGTCCCAAGGACTTTTGTCCAGGATTGTCTGAATCCCGGTTTTGGTAAAAAAGTCTGTTTTCTTCATTTTTCCTGCCCTTTTGGGGCAGTTTGGAGACAAGTAGGTGATCACATGCAATAAGAATGACCTATGAAACTATTTTCTCATCATAGCAAGTTTTTACAAGGCAATTCCCTCATTTACAATAGGGACCTTTAGCATCAGGTTTTTCGTGGGAAACGGCAAACCGCAAACCGCAAAATGTCACGTGACCACGGCCTTGCGGTCACTTTTGCAGTTTGCAGTTCACGTTTGAACCGCAGGAAGGGCTTCCAGCGGTAAGTGATTTACGGGAAGGTTTTTTGCCACCAAAAATTGTACAGCCTCGCGTTTAAAGGTATGAACTAGCTTTTTGTATCCGTTTGCGATGTGTATGTTCGATTTTTGATCTCGAATCAATGAATTATTGCTGAATTTTGGGCGATTAAAGTGATGCACTTCGACTTGATGAAAGCAACATGGCGGCCCTGAACAATGAACGCGTAGTTCAAATCAATTTTATATTCCTTTCTGCCGTACTAACAAAGGAAAGTACTCTGTTCCAATCCAGGGTTAATTTTTTTTTCTGTCTTGTTTCTGAATTCATAACTTAACTCAGTCTCTGTTTGGTTCCTATTTTTAACGTATTGCTCCGCGAATATCATTTTATTTTGCTTATCTCTTTTAGACTGGGGAGCCCAGGCTTCATAAAGCCTTCTGGTTTCTTCTAGGCTCCCTTGCAACCTTACAATTCCTATATGTATCCTTGTATTGTATTGTATTGTATTTTGGCTAAATAAAAATGAACTGAACTGAACTGAACTGAACGCCTTGCTAAAGTTTGAAATCTCGGCAACGCGAAACTGCAAACGCGTAACTGCGGTTTGCGGTTTACCTGATGCTAAAGGTCTCTAATATCGAGCTTATTCCCTTAAACTGGAGCCGAGTACAGCGGTAGTTGGTCATGCACGATCTTTCGAGCATCGCGCACAGTACTCGGGCGCAAAAACACAGTGTATTATCAATATTCACTACAAATTAACTGAGAAACAGCTAAGGTATACTTCAACCACAAATTAATTGCATTTGAAATAATCTGCGTCAAAAAGGCCATCCTGTGAAGTGAATACAACAGTAATCACTTGATTCAGTAAGGAAAAATTATCTTGTTCTTCTTTCTCTCCATTTCAAAGTGTGTACTGTGACTAAAGAGCTGAAAATTGCGTTTTCGCTGTAAATTAAAGCGTCAAAGGATGTATCTAAAGATAAATTTTCTCTCGTCATTGCTGAGATGTTAAGATTCTATAGAACAAGACGCTGTGGGAGCGTATATTTGGGCGTGGTCGTACTACGCGTATGATACTTTTAGCATGTCTTGTTGTAGCTAAACAACTGTCATCATATCCCACCAGAGAAAATAAACCCTTTAATCTACTTCTTTGAAGAACCACACAGCTTATACAGTGTGTTCCAATCTACAACAAAAATCCTGTCACTTCATGACAATGTTTTGAAATGCACATCTTCAACACATTCTTGCTCTCAGCCAAATTGCAACATATGAAACCAGTGCTTACAGCCCTGATAGTAAGGTTTATCTCAGCTCCACTGATACTGACACTTTGAGGGAGATCGACCGGCAATATGTCTTTTCACACCCATCACATTGTATAGTGTATTCCGGTTATTAACAAGTACAGATAAAGTTCCTGAAGTCCAGTATCCACAAGGATTTATAACAGAGTAACACATTGCATAAACTGCTGAAGCGCAGCACTGTTTACAGGAACATTGTTAACTATTAACATTTGATATACTACAATATATATTCAACACTGCTTGAAAAAAGATCAACTTCGAAGTTGGCAAGATGTACACCTTTAAGCTCATAAAGAATCCTCATTCCTGTTTGGACTCTGAAAATATTGTACTAATTTATGCATGGATGCTATTTCCAATAATACACATGTCCTTTCACTATGACTGTTACCATACATATCTCTAGCATGAGAATGAAATACTTTATATCACCGACCCTCAATGCTTTAGATACCAACTCCAATAATTCCCACCGTTACATTGAACGAGTTCTAGTTCAAAGCCAAGAGTGTTTCAAATGCTGTACCCTGTGGCATATACAGTAGTGATACCCCTTAATTCTGGCATCACCATGCATGTTACAAGTATAACTTTCACTGTATTCAAGCTGGAAAAATTGTTCAAACTCCGTAACCTTTCCTGGCAATTCTGTTAACATTAACAAAGATTGTCTTTTAAGCGGTGACAGACTAGAATATAATTGATTACAACAATCATTG
Source organism: Porites lobata (assembly GCA_942486035.1). Classification (NCBI taxonomy): domain Eukaryota; kingdom Metazoa; phylum Cnidaria; class Anthozoa; order Scleractinia; family Poritidae; genus Porites; species Porites lobata. The sequence continues at coordinate 1,232,148 of CALNXK010000059.1, read as the reverse complement.
CTTGAATCATATCATCAACTCAAGTAATCCTTCTTATCTTACTGTAAATTAAAGCGCACAGACTCATTGCAACACATTGTTGTCCAGCATTTTGGGTGTTACGAAAAGTCAGATCTCGAAAACACAGACCTCAAACCCCGAAAAACTCAGACCCCCCCAAAAACTCAGACCCCTGGGTGTCTCGAAAGGACAGACCCTCAATTCAATATTTTTGAGATATCGATATCATTGAGTACCTTTACCTTTTGACTAACTATATATCAGAGAGCGAAAAGGGGGGTTGCATGATACTTGCGCCATGTCACGATATAGTTCATACCATTGAAATGAACAAACAAGTCAGCTGTTCTCAAATATCGATGATCAGGGATGACATCACAGAGTAATTCGGGTTGACTATGACACTACCCCTTCCTTCAGGGAATGACTGTGCATTTTAAAACCGCCGCGAGTTTTTCTGTTTGTTGGATAACGTACGAAGCAGCCTCAGCTGTTTCCGCTCGCTATTCAACTTCAAGGGAGTGGGAACTGGAATGAAAAATCGCGCCCGAGCCTCAATTATTCGTGTGCATCTTTGTCGCGCGAGCTGTCTCTTTGTTTCGTTTGCTTCTCTGTTTTTCTTTGCTCTTCGTCGTGCTTCGCTTGTCACGGCCTAAAACAGCACAAAGGATCTAAAACATCAGATTCCAGCGTATGGTATTTCTGACAGTGCAGTATTACGGAGCAGACAGAAACAGCTATTTTGCCGGCACGGACCAGAGACTGGACCGGTTAGGAGGAATTTTGGGTAGCTTTTTGAGAGATGTTTAGTTGTACGTAACAAGTTTGAATCAGTCTAGGTCAGCATTCATTCGACCTCCTAACTTTTATTTTGTTTGCTATATTTCAAGTGTTATATTTGTTTGTAGGCTTTTGACAGCTAGTATTTGCTAACCTCTGCCCCCGAGTTGTTGGCACCGCAGCTGATTTCAGCGGGTGGGGGCGTATGTTCCCTTTTTTCCTTGAAGTTTTCATATCCGGCGGTGTCGTACTTAATTTTTCTTTTTTGAGGTTTGTGTTTTTCATTGGGAGTTTTGTAATTAAGTGCGGTCTTGTAATCTTAATAAACTGGCTTTGAGGTCCTTGCTGACCTACAGGCCCCTGTATTTATTCTTGTGTGGGCGTCTTTTTGGGTAGTGTAGGCAAAATGGTTTATTTTCGTTGATTTGTCAACTCTTTGACGAGAACAGGTTTAACAATTACCAACATACCTGACCTCTTAATTTGAAAACTGCGGCAAACGTAACAACCCGTCAGCAAAATTTGGTTTTGTCGAAATTTTGCCAGTGCGAATTTTCGCTCAGGTGATATTTCTACAAAACCATTCGCTTCTGTGGATGCGAAAGAGAGAGAGGTTGCTTGCGGACTATAGTTAGCTGTAATATTTGAAAAATATTGAGGGTATGAGTTTTCGCGACACCCATGGGTCTGAGTTTTTCGGGGTCTGTGTTTTCGAGACACCCAGGGGGTCTGAGTTTTTTGGGGTCTGAGGTCTGTGTTTTTGAGGTCTGAGTTTTCGTAACACCCCCAGCAGTTTCCACAAATAATGCAACGTTTCCTTGACAGTATGGAACATGAATTGTTTTTGTCGCATCTACATAAACTGAAGGTCCTGGATTCTTCTCGATGTCAGTACAAAATTAACCCGGTGATTCATACTCTTGTTAGCACTGTAAAATGGCAAATACTTACTTAAAACCCTATTTGGATATCTCATCCCACCTAAATCGCCTGTCCTTTGATGCTTAGACGACAGATACACCTTCTCTCGTTGACGGACTAATTTTGGAGTTACCCTATAGGTATAAACCTCACACTGTTACAGTAATTTACTTCTGTATCTGTACAAGTCTAAACCATTTGTATTTTTAACGTAACAATGAAATTTTATACGACAATTCATTGTGTATTTTGCCCAATACCCTACCCGAATACCCTGCCAAAAACTCTCACTTTTCGTGTTTTCTGTAACAAGAGATTTTAATTTCTTCATCGGTAGTCTGCTAGGTGCACGACCGCGTCGAGAGAATTGACTAACCTTTATATTCAAACCAACGGAATTGTAAGTTCTGTTATATATAAATTTCCCACGACGAGATCTCAATTTAACTTCTTTTATTTCCTCTACAACACAATTTTGCTTCTGTGCAATTGAGTCATTACCTTTTCCTGTCACTTCACTGCCATCAAAACACTCCAATTGCTGATGATGCAAAATCCCGACGCCGAGCATCGTACATGAACCACGTTACAAAAAAAAATTACATGAAAAAACACAACGGGCAATACAAAAACAATACAGTCACTCTGCCAAATAAAATTGAAAGCATAAGAAGAATTGTTACCGCTTTCATAGCACTTACAAAAGAAGCGTGACTCCCTTTTGGTTTCAGTTGTTGACAATCGTCTCGTCCTTCAATCAGGCAGTTTCTTATCTTCCGCATTGTGAATATCCAAATCACTGTTGTCAAATTGATTACCAGCTATACAAATCTTCCGACTCTCAAACTTGATACACATTCCTCTCTTCAAACCCTTGTCCATTTCACACGTACACTCCTGATATTGCGATTTGTCATTGCGTCTGTGGGTATTTGATGTCATTGAATGTCTTGACAATTTCGTTTGTTTTTCTTTGAGTTCGCCGACCAGCCCATTCGGAAAACGCTCAGTGTCATTTTTTAGAACAGTGTGTGCATTTGTAAGTTTAAGGCACGATAACATACTTCAACAATATATTGACACGTTTCTCGAATCAGCGTCGCCAAATTTTATTCAAACTCCGCTGTAAATATTACCAACACTTTCAAACAAAAAATGATCCGGTACAATTCTCGTGAAATCAGCGACAAACTGTTTTGCCACGAGCCAGGCGTATTATGAAACAACCGCTTTTTTCTTACATCACAATTGCATTAGCTCCTGTCGAATTTTTGTGTATACAAATGACAGGAACGGCTATTTACGTCGCTTAATATTTTTTCACGGCCGTTTTATCTTTTGGGAAACGTTGTTATTTTCTCTGCAAAGCCTACTGGATTTTTTTTTACATTCGTGCTCATATTGAGTATTGGCGACTGTAATGTTGACATCTCTGAGCAACTTTTGTACCAGGTAAAAGACCTCGTCCACGACTCTAGCTCTTTGGCCTGCCGAAATTCTTACTGTGTACACCCAAGAGAGGATAAAGGGGACAGAGAAGGCATCCCCCATACACACCCTATTCCAGACGTAATTCGTTTCGAGTTATTTTTAAGACCATAGATCCCAAGGGGGATTAGACAACAGCCAATCACATAGCGCGAATGTGTTCCGCGTAGATGACCCACGCTCAGAGCCACGCGTCCTTCACGAAGACGCAGAAAAAAATGGCGGAAGACGCGGAGAGCGAAATTGCTATTTGTTTTGTCGACGAAAACAACTAAAGAGAGATTTCTGCTAAAGCTGTGTCAGCGAGACGGAATTTAAAAAAGAATCGCCCTTCCTATCCTGTATAGAGCTAACAGTCGAGCAGGGAAATCCTTAACATACTAAATATTCTCTCACGATCATTTATAATTTACAGTTTGAAGAGAGCAATTTCTGGTTTGATATATATTCTTTTATTAGTCTTTTATTATTCAACAAAAATAACACTTGGCGTCCTACTTGTTTTATTATACAAATGACCGGTTTCAATAGACCGGCAAAATTTCTCATTTTATTAAAGCACTGAGGTTACGACAACTTGGAGTTAAAATGATTTCACGGGTTGTCAAAGAGCGCAGCGATTCCCTTTTCCCAGATGAGCGCCGACTCACTTCGCTTTAATATTCAGAAATGATCTCGATCTCTTTACGCTTTCATTGCCTTTCGCCCGACATGTTTTGCACGGCGTTTAGTCATGCGAAACCTCCGCGAAACATCCACGCAGCGCGCGAGGTAACTTTATCCCGATTCTAAAAATAACTCGAGACGAATTACCTATGGAATAGGATGTGTATGGGGGATTCCTTCTCTGTCCCTTTTATCCTCTCTTGGTACACCAGAATGTTAGTAACTCGTTGCTTCCCTTAACCGCTTTCGGACGTGAGTTTTGTTTAAAAGTTACGTTATAGGAATAAAGCACGCGCTATGAGATACCACAATTTCTGGTGTATATCATTCGTTTCCAACGAATTCTTCAAACACTTTCAGAAAACTCCGAAAAGCTGGGAAAAGGTTTGTTCAATTACGGTCGTTCATCAGAAGCCCAAAAAAACACTTTTACAGATTTGAAAACCCCGCAAAATTGCCTTTTTTCTTCCTCGTCCTTTTCAGACAATCATGAACAAAAGTCTTGGGACACTTTTGCATTTCCGGGGCGTTTCTCAATTCATACAGGTCCAACCCCTCCCCTCCCCCCACAAACAATGTTAGACGCGTGTATCCAGAATTCCCCCCCCCCCTAGGGTGGGGGGAGGGAGAACTGCAAGAAAATTCGAAGTAAGAGGGATCCGAGAAATGACAGAAAAATATGAATAATGCAGTGCTGTCCCAAGGACTTTTGTCCAGGATTGTAGATATTTACAAATATGATCATTAATGATAATATTACTTGTAAGAGTTTACGTAAAATATCTAAAGGTAA
>CALNXK010000059.1:1167500-1220000 GCA_942486035.1 Porites lobata | reverse complement strand
AAACCGACTGTTTTGCAGTCTAAGGGGGGAGGGGGGGGGGGGGTAATAGAGGAAATACGGTATTCTTCAGAGCCTTTTCAATCTTTTGTTCTATGTCAATCGGTGATTATACTGCACCCACTCGCAACACCAATTTTCCGATGAGCATGCTCATCCCCTTTGTATGGGAGTCCCCTTCATTGGCAACTACTTCCAATATCAGCTTGCTTTTTCGCCCTATCTCATTCCACTAGAGAGCCTCTTTCTTTTCTTCTTGTGGCTATATCATAAGAGGCCATTAGGGGTTGTGGCTTGAACACTATCCTTTATCGTTGTATGCCATACACAACAACAAGAAAGCAAAAAATTGGACTGAAAGTAAAATTATATCACGGCATTCTTTTTTATCGACAGATGCTTGTTGCGAAAGCCCTAGGAGTTCCTGCCAGTAGAATAGTAGTGCGCACCAAAAGAATGGGTGAGTTTTTGCTTTAAATTTGAATCTAAATCTAAATTGATGACCGTATCATTCTCCCATGCGGGATATATATGATACGGGAGTATGATCAGCGGTCTTAGTCATAATAGTGGCTAGTTTAGTAAACACAACTGATCATGTTTAATAGTCGAAATCGAAATTGCTTACTGACAAAAATATTCCCGCGTCTCGGGTTACTTGATGGTGCAATAAGATCACGTGACTACTATATTACGCAGACATCAATAAATTAACATAAATTATATAAAAATGTTCACAACACTCCCCAGGGTTGCATCACGACTTCGTGATAAAACGCTTTGACTCAACAGTATAAATCTTGAATGTCCACTATTCAATAAATGTCAAAAGAGCTTCGTCGTCTACAAAGTTCACTGTTTGAAAAGACACAATTTTGAATTCATCTCATATACAGTTCAGTTCAATGTTCACTCAGAAACTTCAACAGGAATTAAGTCCTGTATCACTCTACGTAATACTTGTGGCTTTCGATCCCCTTTGCCAGCAACCTTGACCTTTGCTGATCGAATCTGACCATCTCTACCCGGTAACAGTTCTTGAACCTTTGCCAGTTTCCAAAATGTTCTTTTCGTCAGATCAGACTTCACGATCACAATGTCACCTACTGAGATTGGGCTGTCCTTGTTTTGCTTCTTACATCTCTCATTAGAGCGCTCTCGTAGACTCAAAAGATACTCGTGCTGCCATCTCTTGGTGAACTGATGCAGTAATCGTTGGTGATGCTTAGCTCTCTTTGTCAAGGTCTGATTAACACTAACAACTTCGAAATGCTGGTTACTTGGTGCACTAGTAATTCGTCTACCAGTAATTAGATGAGATGGCGTAAGTGGAGTGGAAACTGACTCTTCATCATCATAGACATATGTTAACGGTCGTGCATTTACGATTGCTTCGATCTCCACCATTGTGGTTTGTAGCTCATCATAGTTTAACGTAGAGCGTCCCACTGTTTTCTTCAATGGTTGCTTCACAACTTTAACCATCCGTTCCCAGAATCGTCCTCGAATAGTGGTTAAGGTGTCCTTGATACCACTGTGTTTAATCTTGGAGTGCACATCCTGGATGATGAGACTAGTTAGTGGGTGTTTAGACGGAAGTAAGATTGGATTCTTGCTTTCTTCAGAGAGCGGTGCATTGTTTACTCTCCCCTTGCATCTGATGATTTGTTGGTTGTCAAGGAACAAGTTGAATTGCGTGACATAGACGAGTGGAAATGTTCCCCTTTTGCTTTGAAGAAATTCGAGTTCTTTGGCAAATGAGGCTTTCTGTACAGTCTTGATCCACAGCATTTCAGCTTGATTTAACTCTTGAGCATTAAGTTCCCTTTTTGACGAATGTTCTGGTAGCTTGTGAGTTTCACGGTTTGATACACCGTTCTTCGCATTACCTATGAACCGTAATAGGTAGGCTGTCACGCGGAATAATCGTGTTACACTGCAGTATCGTTCAATGTCAATGACTTGACTGAGATTGATTGAATGGTCTTCTGACTCTGTCGTGACCAGAGAGTGCGTGACACTCACAGGGCTTTTTAGAACTTCTTGAAGGGCTTCTTCGTCATCAGACAAAGCACTTGTTTGGGGCGACTCAGGCCAATGTTCTCTCACTAACTTCAGAAACTTGGGCCCATTCCACCATGTCTGGTTTTGTGCTAATTGCTCTCCTCCACATCCTCGTGATGGTAGATCAGCGGGGTTCAACTCCCCGGGACAGAAATTCCAGTTGGCTTCGTTAGTTAGTTCTCGTATCCTGCTGACCCGGTGTTGTATGTAAGGTTTCCATGCTTTGGCATTTTTTATCCAACACAGCGTGGTGAATGAATCGGTCCACAAAAATGTTCCTTCAATTGGAAGAACGGATTGTAACGTTTGCTGCGTTGAGTGCACTAGTTGGGCTAGCAATGCAGCTCCTAGCAGTTCCAACCCGGGAATTGACTGACGTTTACTCGGCGCTACTCTCGTCTTGGATGTCATGATGTTGACTTGGATTTCACCATTGCTGAATGCGGTTCTCAGGTACACAACAGCTGCATAGGCTCTTTTCGACGCATCTGAAAATCCATGGATCTGATAGGAGCATACTGCTGACTGCGCTGGTGAGTAATTGGCATAACATCGGGGAACTCGAATATTCTTCAGAGCATTTAGGTCATTAATGAACGTTTTCCACTTCGCTAAAGCTTCTCCTTCCAAGTTTTTATCCCAATTGACCCTCTCAACACATAAATCTTGAAAAAAGACTTTCATGCTTATTGTAAATGGAGTTAACAGTCCAATCGGATCAAAGATTTTGGCTGACAGTTTCAAAACACATCGTTTGGTACCTGGAAGGGCTTCTGCGTACTCAATCAACTCAGATAGGTCATAGCGAAATTCATCTCGAATGACATCCCAGTAAATCCCGAGAATCTTCACCAATTGCTCTGTTTCCAGTTTATCATCTTTGGCACTCGATGACTCTTCTTTCTTGAGATTTTGTGTACTTTCACTTTCTTTGGGAGGGGATTCCCAAACTGACGGTCCTCTTCTTTCTTCATCCTGCTTGATTTTTTCGCGGAAGGACTGACAGTTAGAATTCCACTTACGCAGTGAGAATCCTCCATCTTTCATGATTTCCTGTGCTTTGTCGTACAAGTTCACAGTTTCATTCTCGCGAAACACTCCTCCTGCCAGATCATCAACATAGAAGCTGGAACTTAACAAAGATGTTACTTCTGGTTCCTTTTCTTTGTACTTGGACAGATGGAGTTTTATGGTACTTGCCAGGATAGCTGGACTTGGAGTTAAGCCAAACACAAGCCTTCGAAACTGGTATTGCTTGATTTGCGGACGATCTTTCTCAATGTCATCGAACCATAGAAACCTCAGCGTACTTCTGTCTTCTGGGTTGATCTGTATCTGATGGAAGGCCTTTTCGATGTCAGCTACTACAGCAATTGGATACCCTCGAAACTTAACCACAATATCAAATAGGTGTGGCACTAAGTTCGGTCCTTTCTCTAAACACTCGTTAATTGAAGCAGTTGACTTGTAAGATTTGGCTGAACCATCAAATACAACTCTCAATTTTGTAGTTTCCCGGTTCGACCGAATTACGCCATGATGAGGTAAGAAATGCATTGGAGCTTGGTCGTAGTTGTGTTCTGGTACGGCTTCGATTATCCCGGATTTGACTTGATCCTTGATCACATTGTCATAATCTCTCAATAGTTCCTTGTTCTTCTTCAGTCGCGAGTGAAGCTGTCTCAATCTTGTAACACACAATTTGTACTCGTTTGAAGCAGGAACAAGGCCTTCCTTCCAAGGCAGACCAACTTCGTATCTTCCTTCATTCTCATTGAAATGAATACTCTCCAGGAACTCTCCACCATCTGACTGTGACACGGGTGGCTTCTCTCGTACTCCTAATGACTCAATGTCCCAGAATTTCTGCAAGGCATTACATAACTCATCGTTCTCACTATGACTGATGTCAAATGGGCTCAAGGTCATCAATTCCGGCCTCTCTATGATGAGATTTGTAGTTGCAAACTTCTCTCTTGATTCTTCAGCACTTGTGGGACCAGACAAGACCCATCCGAACATGCTGCTAACTGCTACGGGACCACTGCAGCCACGAATGACATCCCCAGACACAATATCGAAATAATAATCAGATCCAATTAGCACATCTATGTCCTGTTGACCTGTTTCAGCAATGCTCATGTCAGCAAGCTCGAGACCTTGAAGATGTACGTGATTGTCGATGTTAACTTTAGCTGACACCGCCGAGCAAATCTTCGGGAAACATAGTGCAGATATCTTGATTTCTCCTTGAGATCCTTGCAACCGCAAGTTCACAACATCACATTGTTGCTTCGTATATCTTTCGTCTCCAAAGGTGTTAAGATGCAATGTTTCTGACTTGACAGGGGACAGATTAAGCCTCGATTTTAATCTGGTTGTGATGTAGGTGCGTTGACTTCCGGTATCCAAAAGTATTCTAACTGGTGCGGCTTTAGAACTGACAACATTGACAGCCATGGCTTTCGCTGTTTGTAAGAGCACAGTTCCCTTTGCCTTGTTGCTCACTGTTGTTGTTGTCGTTGTCTCTTCGGCTGAAACTTCTTTTGGTTTCGGTTTCCCTTGGTCAAGCATTGAACAAATCGACTGATGATGCCGCTGCTGGCAGTGTCGGCATTTTTTGGGATTCGTGCAGTCTTTCGCACAGTGATCAAAACGCAAACAATTGAAGCATCGTTTATCCCTTTCCAAAATACTTCTTCGTTGAGCGGTATCTTTTACCACACCACATGATGCAGAGTAATGCTCGTTTTGACGATAGGCGCATTTGATTTTGAAGTTCCCACCTTGCTGAGAGACGAGTGAATTCGCGGTTGGCGTTTGATTTCGAAACTTTGAATCACGGCCGGGTGGTTGAACTTTCCCGCCTTCGCTTGTTTTCGCCATGGTCATCTCGCTTGCTTCCCGCGCTTCGACTTCAACCTTTATCACGTTTAGCAACTCCTCCATTTTCCATACAGAATCCTTAGAGTTCCTGGCTATCTGCAATCGAATCTCAGATGGCAACTTTGACATAATAACAGGAATTAGGAGACTTCCATATTGATCTGAAGTTACGCCGAGCGATGCCAAACCGCGGGAATGAACACAAATTTGATCGTAGACGTATCGAAGACTGGCTGGGCGATCATTAGAACACGGCGAAACCTTGAGAAGCTGATCCATATGTGCGCTGATAATTTGTTGGGGACGCCCGAAACGTTCTTGTAATAATTTGACTGCTGCGTTGTAGTTCGCTTCGGTTAAGGTAAGACCCTGAATAGCTCGAGCGGCGGCCCTTCAAGGACAGAATTGAGGTAGTTGAACTTGTCGATGTTGGAAATCCCTTCGTTACGATGAACCGCCGATTGAAATGAATCCCAGAAGGTATTCCACTTGGTCACATCTCCTCTAAACTTCGGCAGGTACAACTTCGGTAATCTTGCACGGACTGCATTTTGATTCACTGGCTGTGATGTCGTTTGAGGAGATCCCACGTGTTGCTGGGTTGGCATGTTCACCTTGCTCGCATTCTCGATTTTGCATTTTAGACGTATAATTGAGGCAGTAAATTCTTCTGACTCTTCGATTTCTTTATCAATCGTTGTAACTTCGCATAAAGATAATATCTCTTGGTCCATTTCGCTAAGCGACTCTTGTTTTCCATCCAAGAGTTGTCTCATAACATTGAGCCGTTCGTAATCCTTGTCTTCGCTTTGCAACATTTCGGTGAATTCTTGATCCAGTTTCGATACATATCGTCGGTGTCCTTCACGTATAACTCGCAGTCGTTCCAAATTCGATGTATTCGCTTGCATACTCGATGTACTTGATATCTCGTGTGTTTTTGACTTCGGTTTACCCTTTTTGGGAGGCATTGCGATCGAAAATCTGCCCCACGTTGGGCGCCATTTAGTAAACACAACTGATCATGTTTAATAGTCGAAATCGAAATTGCTTACTGACAAAAATATTCCCGCGTCTCGGGTTACTTGATGGTGCAATAAGATCACGTGACTACTATATTACGCAGACATCAATAAATTAACATAAATTATATAAAAATGTTCACAACAGCTAGTGTTAATAGTCCTTGAAATGTTTAAATTAGATAGGTCTTTTCTAAATGACTGTGTTGAGGTTGCACAGCCCCAAAGTTAGTGGTAATGAGTTCCATTCAGTAATTGTACGTGGGAAAAAGGAAGCAGTTGGTATTAAATTGTAGTCGAAGATATGACAGATGAGAAGTATGACGTGTTTGGCGACCACTTGGCAGGAGGGGTGAAGTGGAGATATCAACAAGACCGTGGACAATTTTATACGAAAGCGTCAGGCGGGCTATCGCCCTACGCTCCTCAACGGACTGCCAACCGATGTTACTAATCATGTTCATCACACTTGACTCTCTGCGGTAGTCTCCACTAACAAAGCGAGTTGCTTGTCGCTGTACCTTCTCAAGTGACAAGATGTCACACTTCTCGTAAGGATCCCAAATCGGGCTACAGTACTCAAGCTGCGGTCTCACCAGGGTCTTATTGTATTATTACCATCATCTTGTAATCTATGGTTTTTGTGTGACAAAGTAGATTGTAATCTTCCGTAAGCAAGAACCCCCTGGAGCACGTTTTTCGTGTGTGCTTACGACTTTCATGCGTGGTGTCCTTCTTGTGTTCTTTAGGTGGAGGGTTTGGAGGCAAGGAAACGCGTGATTGTTTCCATACGAGTGTAGTAGCAGTGGCGGCTTCCAAGTAAGTCTGTCTGCGACTTTTATACCCTCGACCGTTGCGCCAGTGGTCAATAAATCTCCTGCGGTTTCTATTACTGTACGCGCGATCAATGATCTTTTTAGCCTCCCACGCAGGCGTTTTTAGGGGAGCTCGTTTTTCATCCGTGGGGAGGGATGAAAGACGAGCTTCCCTAAAAACGCCTGTGTGGGAGGCTATGATCTTTCAAGAGAAAATAGATAGTCAGGAAACAGACTACGGCTTTTCCCAGTGCGTCCACTTATGCCTCAAATGTTAATATGTAGTATGAACTAGAAAATTCTCCACTGTGACACTGTTCATTGATTATGGTCTATTTATCGTTATCAAGAGAGAATATAGTACTCTTTGAGTGGTGTTGGTGAGTAGAAATCTTTTGAAAAGAAGAAATCTTTGTCGCCTGAGGAATGACGTCTGAGGAACGAGCGCAGGAATTCCATACTGATGACGTGTCATTGCCCAGATCTGGGCAGTGCTTCTGATTGGTTGAAGTAAATTTCGTTCGCGGTACCACCAATCAGAAGTACGACCCAGATGTGGATATTGACAGGTCATCAGTATGGAATTTCTGCGCTCGTTTCTCAGACGTCACTTCGCGGGGAAACCAGTGGTGGCGTCGCGAAATGTCGGCTGTTTTGTCAGTCTAACATCTTTCGTGATCTCTTTTCGAATTCTCATGACTACTCATACGGAAACTGAAATAGGAGAATGCTCACGCGGTTTTCGAGGCTTTCTCGTGCGTGATCGTCGACGCTTGCGATTACCAAATGGTCAGTTTGCTCGCCGGCTGTGCGTTCTTTCTACCACGCGCCAGTACAAAATGATGAGTTGACAAAACCCGCCTCTTTTAGGACTGGTAAACCTGTGCGATCCATGCTTGATAGAGATGAGGATATGATGAGTACAGGCACCAGGCATCCTTTCTTGGCTAAATACAAGGTAATAAGATAACAGTTGAAGTAAACGAGAATTTATAGGATATTCTTGTTTTTTTCAGGCGCGCTTCAGTTTACTGAAACTCTAACCGAAAAGTCTCGATGAAAATGGTTGGATTGATCTTTTCGGAAAGTTGGCTTCCCGTAAGATTACTTTTGATCACAATGCTATTTTACTTTTTGGAATTTTCAGTCTAGAACTGAATGTATCGGGTGCGTCTATAGCAGTCCCGACGACCCATTTCGAATCTGGGTGCGAAATTCGTTTTGATGAGGGAGAAGCAAATGAGAATGGTCCGAAGTCTTGTACTATTCGCCTCTCTAAAACGTCGAAAATTACGAACGAAAATTTTGGCTCACTGAATCGCGGCATACATCGGGACTTGCCGGAAAAATTGTAAATTGAAATGTTTTTTTACGCACAAAATTTTGTATTCTTCTGTCTTTGTCAACGTCTTCGCATTTTCTATCTTCTTTGTGTTTGTTTAGGTTGGTTTTACTGCTAATGGCAAGATCAGAGCATTGGATGTAACATTATACAGCAACAGTGGAAACTCTCTCGATCTGTCCGGAGCTGTGAGTCATATGTCGTGTGTTGAAGCAAAGGCGTTTTTGAGCGACACACGTCAACCGGAAGTGAGGCCGTTTTCCCGTCGTCTATGCCTTGACGCTGCCCAATTTCTCTCCTCTTATAGACGTTTTACCTGACAATTTGGGCAACTACACTCTTATCTCGGTTGGCTTGCGTCTCTCGATAACGCCTTTGCTGAATTCCCCCTATTTTCTGTGACAACAAGACGCTATAGAGCGTACACGTCGGCGTCGTGGTTGTGGAACTGATTAATTATAAATGCGGAGGAATAGTAAGAAATGAAATATGGTAAGAGTAAAGTGTTAATTTGTGAAATTATGGGATTTGTCAGGATATTCTGATAATAGCAACATCCAAGAGGCCTACTTACCTAAAACTAGCATTTCGGGGCAAATTGTCTCTGAGATATTTTTGGCTCTCACTTCATCAAGCCGAATAAAACCGAAAACCTACAGACTTTGCGTGCCCAATCTTCTCCCAAAAGTGTCAACTTCGATACTTTCCTGAGCGTCGCGAATCCTTTACTTCGCGCTCCGCCGAAGTAATAAGCAGGGCTCAAACGGGTCCCTGACCATAACAGCTACTTACTGAGAAGTTCATCTCCAGGTTCTGAACCCCGCGACGCAAAAGTGGTTCAGTTTTTTTAAAAATTACTCTGCCATTGTGCCTTAACTATGAGTTTGTGTCTTTAGCTTTAGATGCATGGCCAGGATGGAAACGGGTTGCAACTTGAAAAAACTGGGCCAACGATTTCAATCTTAACTCCTTTGCTGTCGAAAAAATGAATAAAGTCTACCACACTTTGTTCTCCCTTTCATAGAATCACTTGATTTCTTTCCTTTGGAGTCCCAAGCGTGACAATTACGGAAAGATGACTAAATACTTAGTTATAATTTTAGCTCAGCCTTGACTAAAAAATGAGGAACTCACCATGAGATAGGTCCTTTCCGCACGATGAATGCGAGGCGAAGACACAGATATCTCGGGAAATTACTTGCTCCTACGGCGTGCGTAACCACCATTTTTGCAATTTTCTTGCAGGTGATGGAGAGAGCTGTTTTCGATTCGGAAAACTGTTACCTGATTCCAAATATCCGCGTACGTGGTTACATGTGCAAGACGAATCTTCCCTCCAACACTGCATTCAGAGGTTTTGGTGGACCGCAAGTATGAAATCTCTTATCTTATGGACAGAAGTTTTTTACATCGTGGTAATTGTATATGGTCACTTTTCATTTCTTGACCAAAAATAAAACACAGTTCTTTTGGTTCGAAGGGTATGATGTTCGCGGAATCGTGGATAACTGGCGTTGCAATCACCTGCGGCATTTCACAGAGACGGGTAAGTACCCCCCCCCTCCCCTTCTCCTTCCTCTCAGACCTCCTGCAAAGAAAGATCAGTAACCCCTGGCCTCTTACACCACAATGAATTATGGGAGAAAAATTCAGTGAGAATAAAACTTGTGTAACGGCCAGTGAACAAGGTAACAACAGAACTACAGAAGACTCACAGTAAGGCGTGCTTCTCAATTACCGTTTAAATTGAATGGTCTTATTCTAGGGATCTTTTTTTACCTTATCCCAGACTTTGAAGGGATTTTCTGCATCATTTACTCAACTTAAGCCAATGAATGGAAAGTACAGAGTGTTTTCACATGACGTCACGTCGGCCATGTTGGTGTCCCTAAACAATGAAACGGTGGCCATGTTGGTGTCCCATACCAGTCCTCTGGGAGTTGAACTCTTTTCTTTTGCAAACGCTTCCTTTTGTTCCGATAAATTTGCATAGATGCTGAACACGCGAGTGAAAACACTCTACTGATCAGTGTTTTACACTTCGGTGATCACTCTTCAGGGATTCATTCCCAGACTCAAAAGCTATCACCACCTTGAGCAGCATAGTAAATAGTACCACAGGAAAGTATAGCTCAGTGGTATGTAATTGAATGGTCACACTTAAGGATAACATCCACAGACTCCAAAGTTAGGACCACTTTGTACAGAATAACGAGCAATACCTCGGGAAAGTACTGCTCAGCAGCTTTCATTTGAATGGCCACACTTTAGGATAACATCCACAGACTCCAGAGTTAGGACCACTTTGTACAGCATAACGAACAATACCTCAGGAAAGTACTGCTCAGCAGCTTTCATTCGAATGGTGTCTCTTGATGAATTCATGCATAAACCCACCCTGAGCCAAATAACAAACAATACCACAGGAAAGTACTGCTCAGTAGCTTTCATCTAAACGGTCACTCTTAATGATTTCATGCATAGACTTAAACGTTTCTGCCACTTTGTACAGCATAATTGACAGTACCACAGCAACGTACCACTCAGTGACTATTTTTGTTTGCACGCAAATCAACATTTCAGTTGCTTTTCTTCGAATGAGTCGAAGGCTAGAACATCATTTAAATCACATTGGGAATGAGAGAGTTGACTATTATTGTGGAACCCGCTTTAAGGACGCCTGCTTGATACGGATACACATATTTATTATAGACAGTCTCGTTTGTCCCTACACTGAAAATCCCATGTATTTTCTCTAAAAATATCTCGCTTAATACGGACACTATGGCATCTCCCCTTAGTGTCCGTATTAACCGTGTTCCAATGTAGTTTGGCAACAATTATTTGAGGACTGTAAGAGAGACAGAGCGCAAATGTCTTGTTATGGACTAATTTATAGGTGAGAGAGTTGAACTTCTATCAAGAAGGTGACTTAACGCACTTTAATCAAGCACTCACCAGCTGCCATATTCAGCGAATCTGGGATGAACTCATAGGGCAAAGTCATTACGAAGAAAGAAGGAGACACGTTGAGTCCTTTAACAGGTTCGTACAGCGACACTAGTCTGACAAATTTGAGCTTCCATGTTGCACCAGTTTGCATCAAAGAGTACTTGAATTGTCAAAATTTTCTTAGACTATCCCACAGATCCCCTTAGAAAGTCTACCCATCGGCACTCCTTAAGAGCTCTTTCGCGCTTATAATGTGTCTCCACTTAATTATGCCCTACCAGCGTTGAATTCCCGGCGCCGCCCCTGGTTTGCAAACGTGGTTTTTGAAAACGGGTTAGCCTTACAATTATTCAAAGTTTGTAACGTTTGAAATAATATTTGGAAGAACTATGATTTTGTCTGTCACAAGTTAGTAATGTCTCAAGTTCTGTCGCGAATAAGGACGCGTAATTGGCTGCATAAACAAAATGGACAAGACAGCCATGACACAGCTCCTGTAAGCACATCCTCAAAATGGCCGGTACTCCAGCTGTTGGTTCCTTCTGCTTAATGCCGGCTCTTTGTCCCTGTTACAACAGAGACTAAGCGATGGGAACATAGCAAATCAGTTATCAGTCCAATACCATTGGACAACACTTCGATGAATACAGTTGAACCTTTACTAAGCGGCCACCCTCTGTTAAGCGGCTGCGGCCATCCTTTGGAGGTTCCAACGAGAGTTCTATTGTTCTCACCTTTATTAAGCGGCCATCAAGAGCTGGATACTCTTAGTTTGGCTTTATTTTAATCCGGAATATGATAAAGGAAAATACAGTCCGAGATAGACGGTGACAACCAATTGTGGTTCATTAGGTGATGGTACCGTCGTACCCTGCGAGCAGAGGTTTCTCTCTTGCAAGGCTTTTAGCGTTTACGAAGTCGTTCGAGTGGCTTGTCTGTTGCGTAGTTTATTTGTTTACGCCCCGTGAGGAACGAGGCAGACAAGCCACGCGACTTCGTAAACGCTTAAAGCCATGCAAGAGAGAAACCTCTGCTCGCTGGGTATTACCGTCGCGCCTTTGTTTCAAAATAATGCGATGTTTCTGCTAACGATTATGCTCATTTATGACGACTCCCTATTGAGCGGCCAACCTCCATTAAGCGGCCACTTGCCGGCACCCCGAGTGTGGCCGCTTAATGGAGGTTGAACTGCAGTTAGTTCTGTGGGTAATGAAGCTTACGTTAGCTTGTGTCTTGTCTCAAGGGAAAACCGTTGGAAGAAGAGAGGTATCGCACTGACACCTACCAAGTTTGGTATTGCATTTAGTGCTACATTTTTGAATCAGGTAGGGAGACGCTTTACACCTCGCAGAATGCCTTTGTAGTCACAAGGATTAAAGCAATTTCTCTTGCAAAATTGATACTGATTCGTACCCTTAAAACCTCCTTGTGTTACGCGAAATTTTTTTCGCTTCACCGCACTTGCTCGACACACTAAGAAAGTTTGTAGCGTTAAAGACTAAATTTTATAGTTAAATGGACGTTCTATCAAAGATTGCTTTTATTATTTAACCAAGGGTTTCTCAGTCGCGTACTTTTGAGAATCTTTTGATTAAATGCTCAGGAATGCCATCAGTGACTATAATTAGCGCCCAGACAGCACGATATAGTTACCAGACCTTCTATTCAGTGGTAGGCTGCAAAACAGTCGTGTCTTTTTCTTCTCAAAATCAATGTTTAAAGCCACACAAGCCCCCGTCTCACACTCCGTTTTCTTCTCGCTCCAGGACTTTTGTTTGACCGCTCGAGCTTTCTTGAGCTACGCAACAATAGCTCACTTCGGAAAAGAGTAATAGCCTGGGACCTAAACTACGCGCGCGCGCATTTATGGGATTGTTGTTTGTGGGGGCAAGTCGAGCAGCCACCTTGAATCGACTCCATTCCCGATAACTCGAATCTTCAGGGGAAATCGAAAAAGTTCGATCTATCGGGAGTTCGAGTTATCGGGAGCTCTAAGAAAATAGCTGGGAGAAAGGAAAAAAACAGTTTTTATTGCACAGTGAACATTTTAATCACATTTAATTGAAGCAATGTTAAGCGAAAATTGAAAGATACTTCTAGATTATAAATCAGAACGTAACGTAACAAAACATTTCCTAAATAGAGCTTGCGTTTTAACATTTTGAGGTTTCACGTTAGATATGTGACAAACAACATAATCCTCCACCAGTAAACTATATGCCTACAACACGTCAACGGGAAATTCAAAATTCAATGTTTCGGACGCCAGTACACTGCTTTTTCCCCGACTTCTTAAGGGCTCAAAACATGCCGTTCGAGTTATCGAGGGTAAAATTATATAGAAGTGATCTGAGGGGAAACAAAAACTACTTTGAGTTAGCGGGAGGTTCGAGTTACCGGGGGTAAAATTACAGTAAATGTATGACGGACATCCAGGGGAAATAGATTTTGGTTCGAGTTAGCGCGAGGTTCGAGTTGGCGAGGGTTCGAGTTATCGGGAGTTAACTGTATGACGAGACATGCAAGTTGTTGTGTGCCTTTGTGCACAATTAATTTCAAGAACTCCCCTGGTCTGGCATTTTATAGAATACCAAAGACATAACGTTTTTTTTCTGTACGGTTGTTTTGGCTCCACGGCAAAGAAGCCATCTCTGAAGCTGTTTCACGGTGCATTCTTCCAGTTTTTCTCGAGGTAAAATCGCCCCAGGCACATCTTCCTTCAGCTTCTTTTTCTCTTTCAATTCCACTTTCCGCTTTGCTATTTTGAGCTTTTTTAACCCCGCTGAAACATTCCAATTCGCTTTGCGCCATTCGCGTCCCCCCAAATAATCCCACAAATGCGCGGGCGCGTAGTTTGGGTCCAAGGCTTTCACTTTTTCCCGAAGCGAGCTATACGGGCTGTTAAGCAGCCTTGTTCGGTGAAATTTTTGTATATGGAATCTTGTCGAATATGAATATTAATTAATTTATTTTTATTTGTTTATTTGTTTATTGTTTTTCTAGGCTGGTGCCTTAGTTCATGTTTATACAGACGGATCAGTACTTGTAACTCACGGAGGAACAGAAATGGGCCAAGGACTACACACTAAAATGGTGCAGGTAAGTGAAAAAATGGAAACTAAAGAGATGCAAGAAATGCTAGGTCATGGGTAAAACCACTGACCGTTACTGTGTACTGCATCAAAAAATCTTAAACAAAGGCTTTACAATCGCTTGTGACGAACAAATTTCATACTTTTTGAAATTAAGTAAACAGGGAAACTTTAAACTATTCACCAAAACTCTTAAATTCCAACAGAGCTCTAAGAATCCTATAGTTTTTTCTAAATCCTGAGAAAAATGCGTAGTCTTGTAGCTGGGCGTGCTGTTTACATAATTTCCCGCGTTTGACACTGGTCACATGTCTTTTTTTTTTCTTGAAAGTGGTCAACTCGTTGGCTCTTAATTGAATTTTCCCGCCCTTAGTTTATTTTCGTTAGTCTAATTATTAGGTTGATCCTTTTCCTTTTGTAGGTAGCTTCTCGTTGTTTTGGCATTCCAGTGTCCAAGATCCACATCACAGAAACCAGCACCAACACAGTGGCCAATACGTCACCCACTGGTGCTTCTGCATCCTCAGATCTCAATGGCATGGCGGTCAAGGTCAGCTAACCTATGTTCTATTTGTTTATATTTCTTTCAGCTTCCTTCTGAACGATGGTCTTCGTAATGCAATGTAAGTTGTTTTCAATGATTGTCAAGTGTAAGTTATTCTACAGTATATTTTTTTTAAACTAGTAGTAGTTGACACTACAGCTGCCCCCGCTCTGTATATTGTCGGTCAACAGCATTCTTGCTCGTTGTGTAGCTCTTTGAAATGTACCGATTCATAAGGAAGATTTTCTCACATATTCCATACAACAGGTGAGATAAATACAGGAAACGCAAGGTTCCATGCACAGTTTCAGGTCGATTACACAGCTTTGATCAAAACATTCTCAGTTTCAAGAATAGTTTATTCTAAACCATAAGAAAAGATTTAATTTGAAGTTGAATTTTTCGCTATTTCTCCTTCACTTTTTGCATTCTAGCCTGCGAAAACATCCGTTTCTAGAGCGAGGAGAAACGGATGTTTTCGCAGGCTATTTACATTCAGTTCATTTTATTCGCCGGAAAGGAAGCCTTATAAGTTAAGAGGACTTTTGATCAATTCACACTCGCGCATTCTAGTCTGTTGTGAAGCTATCCTTTGTTCACTCGTCTTGCTTGTTTGGGGCCGAGTCTTATTCCGGTCAAAGAGAGAGAAAGAGTGTCTGGCAAGGTTTCCAATTGTTTATATATACACAGTTATTCCTCGCGAAGCGCCGAGCAAAGTGAGTTTATAATCTCGTCGCGCGCGAAGCGCGCGCGCAGTGCGTGAACCGAGTGTGGGTCCTAGCGAGCTGCAAACTCGCAGCTCTCATCTTAACTTCTATATATCCGATGGTGTCCGCCATGACGTCATACAGTAGTTTGAAGTCACGGCGCATTTTTGTTTCTAGGCAACATTCGACTGAAAGCGATTATGACCAAAGTATTCACGAAGAGCTGTCTTTTCATCGTCTGCAAAACAATGTTTACTATCGGTGAATCTCAAGCCATTTCTCATGCAAACAGAACAGCAAACACAAGAGCGCCGAATTGTCAATCCTCGCAGGGGCAAATGGAAGCGATTTTGGATAATTAGCCTTAACATATGAGCGAACATCGCGGTAACAAAACACGTTTTAAAAGTAGGTTGAGTTTGATCGTCCGGGTCAACGTAGTCCTGAATAGGACTGTTGTTGTTGACAGTGACTGACGTTTCGACAACCTGTGCGGTAGTCATCTTCAGAGTCAAAGTGAGTTGTATCACGTCAGTTAATGGTATTATACTCTGGTTATTGATCTGATTGGTCAATTACGTCGCGATGTTATTGGTCGTCTGTCAGTTAAGCCGTGATGTTATTGGCTATGGAGACTCGTAATCAGTAACTGGTGCGTTTCGATCCGTCTGTAATCACAGTTAAACAGTCGTCTATTGTTGGTCAAATTGTCAGTTCTCCAAAAACGTCTTCCAGCAAAACACGTTTTGCTGGCAGAAGAGTTTATACGGTATCGACCTAGATTGTTGGCCTTCCATTCTTTACATGTAAATGCGATGAAATGCATTTACGTTGGGTTTTCACTGTCGAAACTGCAGTCACTCTTCTGAAAAATATCTTTGAATTCACGTTTAATAAGGCTGGAAGGTTTTAGTAATAAAATTTCAACAAAGCTTTCTGTGTGTTCCACGTGGCGTAGTGGTAAAGCTTTGGCCCGGTGCGTTTAAGGTCCTGAGTTCGATTCTGGGCAGAATTTTTTTCTCTTCGCTTCTTTTCTTTTCTTCTCTTGTTCTTTTCTTTTTCTTTTCTTTTAGTTTTCATTTTAGGTATAACAGTTTTGTTATGTTTCTATATGTAGCTTACAATTTTTGGATTTACAAATTTTCTTCTCGGCTTTACTTGCCGTTCCCCCGAAGTCCCTTCGCGAGGTCTTGCGATTTACGTATTTCTAGTACGCACCTTATAACTTCTTCTGGGCTTAACGAGTGTCGCAACGCAAAAGAGTGCCGAAGTATGACTTCACAATAAATGTCACAAAATCTACCTAAGCGGTCCCTTGGGGATGTTCTGTCTTTGCATCATCCTAACCATTTCGTACTTGCGGGCGCAAACAATAGAAACGTCATCATTACCTACCGATTCCTCGCGGCCCCGGTTCAAGCAAATCGAGATTATTTCTATATTGACTGTATGACTGTATATTTCAACTGTAAGTACTTTCCTTAATATACGCGCGAGTTACTAGGGTGCCCCCTCGGGATTTCGCCTTCTGGGCGAAATTCCTGCGGGGGGCAAAAAAACGTTTTATGACACATTGCTTGTTGCAAGTATGACTCAGCCTTACTTTTCTTTAAAATTGTTGAGCGAGGACATGAGCCAAGACCAAGCCCTTCTTCTCGCTTATCAGCTGTTAAAACTTTTTTTTTTTCGTTCTGCGCGCCCCTTTGAATGGCTTCTTCCTTTGGAACAAGTATTTATCATGAACCTAGACTAGACACTTATGTACATGCCCGCATCTTGTATAAATAAGTGCAGACGTTTGAACATTTGCTCTTAAATTTTGTGATTTAATTGGGGCAATACTAACCTGGGCACCACTTGAATACTGTATGATGTGGTTTTGCAGATTGCATGTGAGCAGATACTAGGGAGGTTAAAACCCTATCAAATGGAGAATCCTAGGGGATCTTGGGAAGACTGGGTAAGTTTATGGAGACAACCCATTCTATCGACCATTGCCGGTGGGTCAGTAGGACCAGTAGCTCCGTTGGTAAAGGGGTCTGTTAGTCAAGCCTTTAATTTGCTCCCAGTTTGTCAACCAGTTGGTCATCCTGTTTGTCGATAAGTCGGTGATTTGTTCGTGTTTTATTGTTTAATTAGCCAGTTTTCTCGCGTCTTTGTGGTGATCTATTATTGACAGTTTCTTTCTCTGTTTACTAGGTTCGCTCGGCCTACTTTGATAGTGTCAATCTTTCTGCTAATGGATTTTACAAGTAAGAAAGTATCAGTGTTACGTTTATTATTTTGTAATTGTTAATTGTGTGCGCAACAAATGTCAATTGACGCAGACTCACAGACAGTTGATTCAAAATCGGAAGGAAGAGAGGTCCGAGGACAATTCCCAAAAATACTGACCGTAGTGAAGAAACTCTGAAGTGAAGGGATTCCTGAATACAGAGCTAAATATCTTAGGGTTTTACGTGTATGGCTCTGTACAGGGGTAGAGGATAGAGTAACTATTAAAATATTTGTATTGTGCGAAAAATTCTGGAACTAACGTTGGATCGAGGGTTGTGTAGCGTAATCTTTTGACATACAAATATTAGCCTCGACAGCAATTATCGTTCCTGTTCGCTACACATGGTTCCTAGCCGTCTATTTTTGTGGCGCCTGCGCGTTGTCTCTGTTTTGACTGAAATGAATATGGCTAGCCTGTAATGATTTGTGTTACTGATTGTAGTAGAGAAATCCCAGCTCGCGTCTTGTTAAAAGGTATAATGGTAACGCTTTTTTGCTGCAATTTTAGTTTAACGCAGCTTTGTTTGCTTGCTATCACACAGAACGCCGGATCTGGGATATGACTGGAAGACCAACACAGGCAGGGTTTTTAACTACTTCTGTTTTGGAGCTGCCTGCTCAGAAGTGGAAATCGACTGCCTCACAGGAGATCACCAGGTAAGGACAATACTGTCGCGCCGTGTTGAGAATGCTACGTCACTTTTAATTGCCAAGCTTTGTGAAATATGCTTGATCGAAAACATCGGCTACATTATTTCTTGACTGCTATGTAACACAAGATTGTCAAACGTTGTAGAATGAATCGGGTTTGGTAAATTTCACCCCCAAGCCTTCATTTGAAACGAGGCTTGGTATTGAAATTTGCTCGTATGGCGTAATCATGCATAAGGGCCATTGAGGTTTCAGGGAAAATGACCACCTACCCCTCTCCTAAGTCAACATTAACACTTACTTCTCAGTTAGGGCAAAATTGTGACTTAGGGAAGGGATAGGTGATCAGTTACACAGAACCTCAAATGATGCCGTAACTCTTCAGTCCCTGAGTCACTTGCATGTACGTGTCGTGTAGCATTTTCTTTAAAATACAGTCCTTCTTTGTATGATAATAAAAACAATTATTGGACGAGGTTGAGCAAGCGAGGTATAGTGGTAAGCGCATCACTGTTGTGTATTCATATTTGTCCAACAGGTTCTCCGCACAGACATAGTGATGGATGTTGGTAACAGTCTTAATCCAGCTATCGACATTGGGCAGGTCAGACATTTTAGTAGATTTGGTCCCCGCGAAAATAGGTCAGTTGACATACGTTTTTATTACGGGCGTTCTCCACGTTTTTAAGGTACCTGCCTACGTCAAGAGAAAAAGCGAGCTTTCCCTTCACCACTACCCCAAGTAATGTTTCATTTGGGGTGGGGTGGGGTGGGGAATGAGGAGGGGTTTTGATTGTTTGGTTCTCCGATAGATACCGCATAAGCATGTCACAAAAGTGTCTCAATGATTTTGTCGCTGATTTTCAACCCCATTTGTTTTTTTGTTTTCAGTTTTAATATTTTTTCCAGGTTGAAGGTGGCTTTGTCCAAGGACTAGGTTTATTTACCATCGAAGAAATACGCTACTCTCAGACTGGCACGCCGTGGACCACAGGGCCTGGAGCCTACAAGATCCCCGGATTTGCGGACATTCCAGTGGAATTTTATGTTCATCTATTGCGGAGTGCACCGAACGAAAAAGCGGTTTTTTCTTCAAAAGTACGAAGAATCTTCATAGATGTTTAAACGCTTCATTTCCTCTTCATTGTGTATCATTTTAATCGCCCTAAGTCTGTGTGGATTATTATCCTTCGTCAGCAAGGCCTGTTTCCCCGAGAGATCAATTTATGGCAGGGTTAAGCCAGATTTGAAGCGAAGTTTTTTTCTCTAGGAACATTTTAAAAAACCGGACATTTTTTATCCCGACAATTCGTGTGAATGGGGCCATAAACCAGCCAGGAGATCTGTTTGAAAAAGATGCGGTTTTGGTCTGCATATTCACTGGTATCTTGTGGACGGAAGGTTGATTCTGGTAAAAATATGCGGATTGTGAAATATTCGGATTGGTGTGGATGAGGCCCTATTCTGTAGATTAGTTAGCAGTGATGTTGTTACAATTAGTTATGGTGAGTCCTGGGAGTCATCATGTGAACAAAACATGAGTCCTAATCGAGACCCATTCAGTCCCAGTTCAAAAGACAGTAAGTCCTAAATTGTAAATGCTTGGGCCTTTATGTGAACAGACAGACAAAAGATATTCTTTTGTAAAGCACAATGAAGACTATGCGTTGTTAAACAACAACCACAGAAATCACACGAACAAGATATTCTACAAAAACATCTTCAGATCGATCGATCAATCGATCGATCTTTGCGTCATACTGGACGCGTGCCATGAACTTTTGTGCGTCTTTCGGGATTTTTATGCGTCAGGGACGTAGGACGCATAGGTAACAAAATCATAGAGTTAGTGCTACATCCTCGCTCCGATTAGTTTCTTCTTCTACGCTAGCATTTTATAGAGTTCTATCGCATAAAAGAAATCTTCTGGAGGCGAAAAAAGACCGCGGAAAAATAAATTAAATGTAATATCTTCTGATAACAGTCATACTTTACTTTCAGGCCGTCGGCGAGCCTCCCTTGTTCCTAGCCTCTTCAGTATTTTACGCTATTAAAGATGCCATCATGTTCGCCAGGTTAGAATTTTTCTTTATTAGATTAAGCCCTAAAACTGAAACTCTCTCTTATCTAACCTGAAAGAAATTCCCTTATTTCATGGTTTGCAACGTCCTTTACTTACGTTGGAAAACCTGTCACGTTTTTTCCATGTTTTTCGTATTTTGAATCCTGTATTTTGTAAATTTTATCTTATTATAATGGAGAGTAATTACAGATATCATAGGACGAAAACTCTGTTTTCTTTTCTAGCCACCAATTTTGCTCATCCTTTTGTTCGTTCTTCCTTTCTTCCTTCCAGTTTTTCTTTCTTTCGTTCCTTTTTTCTACTTTATTTCATATTTATTGATTTACAGTTTGTTGTGCACTTATTTATGTAATTATTCCGCATGTATTTACTTTTATTTAGTATTTACGTTGTGAATTCATGTTAAATTTTGTACCTTAGCGTGTGCAGCCGGTTGCAGTTTGAAATTAAAATAGTTGTTTTACCTGTCCTTATTTTAGGCGCGAGTCAGGTGTTGAAGGGGTGTTTAGACTGGACAGTCCAGCTACTAGTGAGCGCATCAGGATGGCTTGTGTTGATGAGTTTACTAAGCAGGTAAGAAAGTTTATTTTTTGCTTTAACCGCCAAGAAAGTGAACTGGAGGTGGGAGGCGTATAGGGCGTTTTCACATCACGTCCTGGCGGCCATTTTAGTGTTTAAAACAATGCAACGGCGGCCATGTTTCTGTACCATGACAGTCCATTTCTTTTGTTAAAGAAATAGATGCTGGCCACGTGAGTGAAATCGCTCTTTGCTCTCACCACCGCGTTCCCCTTGGTCCACCCCATAAAGGAAAAGATCGAATTACTTAATACAATCATGTAATTTGTCTCCTTCATATTTTTCAAGCACTAAGTGTGATCGGTTCATGTGATTTGTATATACAAACTTTTGGCTGGCCTAACGAGAATGTTTTTTTTTTTCGATTACGAATTTATTTTCTCTGGGGACCATTTACTTTTACAGAAGCCTAGCCTGCGAGCAAGCTCTCCAGGGCGCTCTGGCGCCGCGGTGGAAAAAGGAAGGAGAGCTTGCAACTACGTCTCTGGAATTTGGGTATCTGCATCGAAAAAGTCGAAGTGAAATGCTGATTGGCGGAGGTGATATTAGTAATGCCGTCACTACCCTTGGCACGTGTTTTTCAATGTTTGTTTACCTTCCCGTTCGTTTCCGCTTCGCGCTGATTGGCGGAAATCTGACAGCTCAGTCGACAGGGAGCCACAGGGGAATTGGAGGTGGAATTCGAATTTCAGAGACGCAGTTGCAAGTTCTCCTTCCTCAGTTTGCCAGAGCGCCCCGGAGAGTTTGCTCGCAGGCAAACAGAAGCCGTTGACACCCACCACTGGTTTCACAACCGGTTTCTTTAGGCCTTTGTTAAGGTTGCGCTGATGGAGACTGGAGACTGGTTGCTGTTATTTGAACTATTGCACTATGGAGTTGTTTATGGCGAGCCAATTTGGAACCAGTCTCTTGCTCTTTCCAGGTCAACTTTGTTATAGTCGATGAAAGAAGCGCTGGCGTCCCTAAAACATTCCCTTAGTGCAATTTGACAGCAATAGTCTCGCCGATACAGTCCCACGTGCGCAAATTCGAAAAGGCCAATAGGCCACTTCCGAGTTCCAAAAACCCTCACTTTTAAAATGATGCCAAATGCACAACCTTTCTTGTGAAAATGAGTTTTATTTCCATGAGAATGAAAAATCATCTCCATATTAAAGGCTGAGCACTTAACCTCGTTTTGATACAAAGGCCCGGGCGAACTCGGAAATGGCTTATTCGTTTAAAAAAGTTTGGTGAATTCATTTGCCGCGTACGCGTATAGCCGTTTCACTTGTCCGTTCAAGGTTTTTTGCGTTTTAAGCTAAAAAAGAAAGTTTTTCCAGGCAAATGCGACAGTTATGGGTATGCTGCAAATAAATCCACCCTGAAAACGGATTCGTGTGGGATCGATCTCGTTTACAGCACTGTTGTGTTATGGCTTTCTAGCATTTTGCTGGTCCTTCTATAATTTTACCGTTGAAGAAGTAATTTGATTATCAGGATTTTTTCAACATCCCACAAATTACAACATATTATACCGAAGAATTGCTTGTTATCTAGCGACTTGATGATAAGCATTGTTTTCGTTGTTTTTTCTTCGCAGTTCACTGCACTTGCAAATCCAGACGTAAAAGACTTCAACGTGTACCCATGAAAATGAAAGAAACCGTGACACTTTTCTATAACTAATAATTACAAAATAATGCAAAAGTTTCGTAACTTAGAAGTGGATTTTCTGATAAACCGTCGCGTTGTTTGTTGCTCTCGTCCGAGAAAGGGAACATCGTGCATCGTGTTTTGAAGCAAGTAGAAGGAATTTCTTTCCACATGTGGCGCGAGTTGCTTGTTTTCGCGCCGTTGACGCGGATTTTTTGGTCCCAAGCATTCCCAGTGTGTGGTTGCATAGTTTTCGTTTCGAGTTATGATTGGTTGGTGTCTTTGGGTTGTGTCTTTTTGGTCAGTCAAATGTTTTCACTTCCGACGGCGATAGGAAAATCTTTTTAGCAAGTAAGTAGGGGAATAAAATGGTTTTGGAGGGCATGTGGTTTATTTGTTGCCCGATTAGTTCGCTTGAGCGACATCAATGAACTATTAATATATACCCCCTGAAAAGAGATAGAGTATCTTTTGTCAACAGAAGTCCTCTATCGTCCTCATATTATAGGATTCTTGTAGACAGGAACAGAGATTATAGTCATTATAGTGACCAGTTATACTTTCGCTTTAAAAATACCTCTATGTATATTACTAGACGTTCTCATTGAGACGGGAAGTGCTGCCGTTAGGTGCGATGCGAATAGGCCAAAGGCGGTATGTAGAACAGTTGAACGTGTAATTTTTTTTATTAAAGTTACTGACTTACACTTGTTAGTCTCTCTTGCGTAAGCAGCAAGACTAGCGGTAGTTGGCGTAAACATTAAAGGGAAATGGTCTTATCGCCAAATGATGAAGAAGCAGCTAATTCTTCTAAAAAACATGCCCAATTCAAGACTAGAGTGCACAAACCATACCCTATTTCAGACCAAAATGGTCGAAATTGATGCCCTATTTCAGACCAAAACGGCAAAAAAAAAACATGCTCTTTAGCGTGGCTCACGCGGCGGGCTCCAGGGCTTCAAGTCTGAAGTAGGGTATCAAATATTTGATCAGGTCTGAAATAGGGTAGGGAATAGCCTGCATTGCAGGCGTATTTTGGGTGGGCGAAACCTTGTTCGTGTTCGTAATATTGCTGTATAACCGCCATCTTTAACATGGCGCTTTCGCGAGCAAATTGAGCGCTCAAAGAAAACGCCAGCACTGCAGGCTATTTTTCCCGGGAATTTTTTACAGAAAAATGTATAGAAAATTTTAAAAAAAAGGTTCTAGGTCTTCTAGCGCATGTAACGGCCTCAAATGATTTCAGTAGAATCCTTAAGAGTGAAGCTTTAGTTTATAATTCATATTTTTTTCAAAACAGTCGTTTTACGGAAATTATTCGACATTGGATTCTCATACAAACACTGTAATTTCTCACGCGTTTTGCCTACTCGTCAAGATGGCGTTGAAAACCGTGACAAGGTCTATTCAGAAACAAATAAAAAGTATCGATGTCGATAAAGTAGGAAGTAAAACACCTTTAGCGAGTAAATCATGTTTCTTGTAGAATAAATCGCCTCCTCATTTCTCGATCTAATCTCCAAGCAGGCGAGACTTGGAGGCCGCTGTAAGCGCGTTCTTGTTGGAGATATAAAGAATGCGCTGATCAAGCTTTGTGGTAAGCAGTTTGATGTTGTTACTGTAACTGAGAGCTTCGTCTTTCATACCGTGTAAGAGCTTCATAAATCGAATCTCAGTATCATTAATAGTATCATGGTTGAAAACTCAACATGGGCTTAAAGTAAGAAGTAAACTAAATGTTGGGTTGGGTAATTTTGGTGACTACTTGGTTTTTCTTGTTATATGTCACCAATATGTCTTTTAAGCTCAGTTATACCACTACATGAGAAATTTCTGAAATTTGATTGGCTTAGAGCAGTGGTATTTCAGCTTAATTTAAAATACCTACATCTGAAAATTACAAACCTTTTGCGGGTAGTGGTATAAACAAATAATAGCATGATTTGTAGTGATATTTGGCATGAATACCACTCGTGATATTTCAAAATTGTCTCAAATTTCACTCGCCTAAAGGCTCGTGAAATTACGTACAACAATTTCGAAATATCACTCGTGGTATTTATGCCAAATATCACTACAAATCATGCTATTACCTATACTAATAGCTTAACTAACTCAACTTTGGTGACATCCGTCATAGCTTTTGAGGAAAACAGCTGTGTGATTACTTTGTGAAAGAGTGTAAGGGAGAGCTTTGCCTTTTGGTTTGGTGAGGAAAAATACTTGAGCATAATACTAAAGGAGGCAGCGTGCCCGATTGGTCAGCGTGTTTGACTCGTAATTCCGCGATCCCAGGTTCGAGTCCCGCTCAGCCCCTTGCTGGATTTGTTCTCTGTCGTCCCGAGTTCAAATCCTCGGCCACGCTTGTAAATAGCCATCTGGTACCCTCCTGCCAGTTGAGGTTTTTAATCCTGTTACGTTATGTTTAAAGCATTTGTTTCTAAGCCAGTATTTAAGTGGAGTGCCTGTAAACCAGCTGGATAAGCTAAGTGCACTTTCCACTATAAACAAGCCTTTAAACCTTTTTTTTAAATAAAACTGAGCAGGACAGAACTCTTTCATCTGCTGCACATTACAATTATTACAAGTTATTTTGTCTGACTTGTCCTCAATGTCAATCTTCCTATTACACTTGACGCAAGCGACCGAAATGGATGTGGCAGTAACTCTGCTACAGATCCTGTCACAGTTGTAGTCGGGTAATCATCAGTTAATCTGGAAGCTAAAGCTAAAACTTCAGTATGTGGTTCTGTTGTCCTTATGCCAGTACCAGTTTTGGCAGCATTTATATATGTTACGTTGCTTAGTAAAGTTATCTTTCTTGACTCTTACATTTTCAAAATGTCTGTCTTTCCTTCTTCTACTGTTTACAAAAGTCCTCCCAGAATATTATCTTAGGTTCAAGGGACCACTGCCTGTCTGCAGTAATGCAGGTGTTCGCAGAGTAGTATTCTTTGTTTTAACTGTTATTGACCAGGAGCAACGGTTTTCAGCATTCCTAGGTTGAAGGTGCTTGGGATTTCTACTTTAGGAAATGGTGCTTCTTGAAGTCGTTGGAGTTAAAAGTTACTGCTCATCAGCAAATCTTCAGTATTACTTCTCTGGTCTACCTTGAATCTTTTTATTCTGACAGACAGTTGACAGGGTTACCTTCTACTGACTTTTCCTTTTTCCGTGGGCAAAACAAACTTCTCGCATGTATTTGTCTTTTGATTGAAGTTGGAAGTCAAAGAAGTTACCCTCTTGTATGGGCGATACATTGCGAATGTAACCTACTATTTGGTCTTGTTTATCTGAAAGGAAAGAAATGTAACCTTAATTAGAACATTATGCATGGCAAACGGTTAGCTAGAGTGTTTGAAGAAATGTTGAATAATTTGTACAGTTGTGGTTCTGGCGCTTAATCTGATATAAGGTAACAGGTATTTCAGAAGGTAGCTCAGAGAAATGATAGTAATAGTAACGGGACAGCTGTGAGTGTTGTAATGGTGTTTGCTAATAAATAATTAAAGTGATATATTGTTTTAGGGTACAGTTTGTATCATTAATTATTTTTAAATTTACTAACCTTCCCTGCCTGTTGCTTCAGGTTTTATTCAGAATTTGTGGGCTCCATCTAGTGAATTTCGTTGGAAGAAAAACATGAGAGTTCAAAGCGGGGGTGAGAAAATGAGAAATGCCAGCAAGGTGAAAATGAGTGGCAGTGAAAAATAAAAGCGAACGTGAACACAACACAGGAAACAAACTATTGGCTAAGCACATACGACAATTCCTTCATAAAAATGGGCGTCGATAAAACCCGGAACACGGAACATGAAAAAAAATATTTTTTTATGAAAAAATAATTAATTAATAGAATAATAATACTAATAATAATAATAATAAATAATAAAAAGAACAATAGATAGAAAACAATTTTTGCAAAAATCTATAATAACAAAGTAAGTATAGGTAATAGCATGATTTTTAGTGATATTTGGCATAAATGCCACGAGTGATATTTCAAAATTGTTATGCGAAAAAAATATCACACGTGGTATTTATGCCAAATATCACGTACAAATCATGCTATTATTTGCTTATACTACCACCCACACAAGGTTTGTAATTATCACCGGTAGGTATTTCAAATTAAGCTGAAATACCACTGCTCTAAGCCAATCAAATTGCAGAAATTTCTCATGTAGTAGTATAAATAACATAACATAACATAAAAACGAAAAATATAGAAACAAACTGAAAGAAAGAAAGAAAAAGAAACTGGTATTATTTCCGCGTATGAAAAAAAACAATATTTTGCCGCAATGAATTTTTTGGGCGGGTGAGAGTCCATTCAAATGACAGTAATGAGTGAAGGCTTGCTTCTGAATTCAAAATATATTAAAATGGGTCGCGAGGAGGGGTTTTTCAAGCTTTCCTCACACAGCCACCTCTTGTAAATGTTTGCCATGCGGTTTAACGGTTATCCATTTACGGCTTTGCGACCGTAAGAAGAGCTTAGGGGCTCGTCGCTTTGGACTTTGATAATTAAATTAAAGATTCACATTCGTCGTGAATAGTTGCAGTGGCAGTGGTAGCGCAGCGGTAGTTTCTAACTGTTATCAGTTAGCCTGAATTTTAGCCGTCTACCCGCAAACTCCTCTTGCGACTCGAGGAGACGTCTGAAAAGATCATGCTGATCGTAAACAGTATAGAAACTACTACGAATGTGAGTATTGTCCACTAAAATCCAAAGAAAGGAGCCCCTATACTCTTCTTAAGTTCACAGAGCCCCCTAGTCTGTAAGTAATTCATGTCAACCTCAAGTGAAGCAAAGCACCTCAAGTAAGCAAATGTCGGTTATATATAAGGAGACTATATGTTGGCTTGAAATGAGCTACTTACCGACTTGGCTTGACATGAAATACTGCGCCGACATTTCAGACTATTGCAGAACCGTAAATGGATAACCGCCAAATGATTAACTCATGGCAAACAATTACAAGAGGTAGCTGTGTGAGGAAAGCTTAAAAAAAACCCTCCTCGCGACCCATTTTAAAATATTTTGAATTTAGAAGCAAGCCTTCACTAATTACTGTCATTTGCATGAACCCTCACTCTCCCAACAAATTTTAATTTGTTGCGACAAAGTATTGTTTTCTCATACTCAGAGAGGATACCAGTTTCTTTTTCTTGATTATTTCATTATTTTTCGTTTTTTTTTTTTTTTGGTTATTTTACGTTATTATTAATTTTTATAAAAATAATTTTATTACATTTTTTTTTCATGAAAATTATTTCTATTTTTTCATGTTCCGGGATGTTCCGGAATGTTCCGGAATGTTCCGTGTTCCGGGTTTTATCGACGGCCGTACAAAACAGCGTTGTAGTCGTGTAAAACAACGGCAAGGGAAAGACAAAAAAGCGTGTTGCACGCGTGCAAATTTGTTTTTTGCTAATTAGAAGAACAAGTGTGCTGCACGTGCAATTTGTTTTTTTGCTAATTAGATCTGTTAGTCTTGTAGTCCCTGTTTAGCATAGCACGATTTAACTTTTTTTGTTTAAAAGTATTATTAACCAGAGCTTCGCTTTTAGGCCTGGCTATATATTAATGAGAGTTAATCTTTATGAAAATTATAAACAGGTTCAATTATTGCAGGGTTATTATTAGCGGAGCTCCAGGCGCGGCGCTTCGCTTTAGCCCCATAGCTAAGTAAATCTACCCATCCCAGAAAATTTGGTAATCACGTGACCGTACACCGACCGAGCGATCGACCGTCCGTCCGCACCACAGGGAAACCAATGTTTACTCTCACACTTTCTAGCTAGTTTGGGAGCCCAAGAGAAAACTAATTGCACATCAATGTTCTGATCAATTGACAGCTGTCAAAACAGGGTATCCGCTGACCAGTATCACCTGACCGTACCGCGGGCTCAAGTGTCGACCCATCGAGGTCGAGTATTTTTTGAAGTTATCCGCTGACAAATTACCAGTTTCAAATGATCGCGGGCTCAAGTTTATTTTTTCCAATGATTCATATGAAATATATTGTGTTTATGTCAATATGGCCCCACACTGTTAAGATTTTGATCTCAAACTGACCTCGGACGCAAAAATTCAGCCAGTTTTTTTGAAAATACAGGCGGGGAAGACCTTTTCTTATCATGGTCATGCGTTGGTCACGCTGGACGTCCAATTTTTAAGCTCTGATTGGTCGAAATTTGACAGGTGAGTTCATGCGGAAAATTTGTGCAGCATCTTGAAAGTTTGACAGCTGAAGCTTACAGAGTTTTGTGTCAGCTTGTGATGTTTTTAACTGTCTTTTTCCAATGGATGTACAAAATTAAATACAGCTCCTATCAAGAGTCTTCTGTTATTCATGGCTGGTTTGTTTATTGCGTTTTTGGTTGAGAAATGCGTCGCTGGTAAAAATTCGGTAATCCGATTTAGGATGGCTTCGCCTTGCTTATTGCGTAAGAGGGTTTAAAAGTCTCAAGCAACTGTGACCTACCTTGATAGCTTTCAGGAAAAGAATCTCGAATGGTAAGCCTGAGTAATTATTTTATTTGATGTTTGTTTTTGTTATATCTAATTTCATGAAGTCGAGCACAGTTTATACGGCAAGTTTATACACGTTTGTAAGATTTGAGTAAATGATCTGACCTAGTATCAGGTTTGATATATGGATGCGTTCCTCTGGTATGATCCGGATCAGAATCAGTGATTGGAGGTCACTCAGATCATGGTAGATCAAATGAACCGATGAATCCACTCTGGACAAGGATTCGTCGGTTCATTTGATCTACCATGATCCGAGAGATCTTGGATCACTGATCCTGATCCAGTTTATCCCAAAGGAACGCACCCATAAGCTTACAGAACTATAAAAGGCCTTCAGATATATTTTTTCACCGCAAATAGAAAGAAAACGTTCCGAAGAATATTCAGTTATAAATTTGGCTGTAAAAAGGAAACTCTGAGCGATTTTGAACGCCCACTACTGATCGTCCTGAATATTGACTGAGAATTTTTACAGGTAATAGCATGATTTGTAGTGATATTTGGCATAAATACCACGAGTGATATTTGGAAATTGTTATACGTAATTTCGCGAGCCTTTAGGCGAGTGAAATTTGAGACAATTTTGAAATATCGCGAGTAGTATTTATGCCAAATATCACGCAAGTAGTATAGGGCGCACCGAATTATCCCCTTTTTTGAGCAGGAATCTCATAAGCGTGAGCAGGAATACATTAACGCCGATGACGTCATAGGCTATTGTCCTCATCTCGTGAATAAAATGCGCAGGAATCTCATAAAGATAAGGTCATGTACTATTTTTAGATGGATGATGTCATGGTTGGTATAACCGGTTTGACAGGTTTTAGTTATTTTCGGAAGATGATGTCATATGTATTCCGGGGTACTATGATGTAATAGTTGTTTTGATTGGTTGACCGGAATTAGAAAGACCCTCATTGGCTGTCTCGTTTGACGAAGCATTCTGGTTGGTTGCCGTATTTTTATTGTTTGAACGGCATAAAAGCCTGCTCACTGCCAAGCGCATCATTCACACATTGTGAGTAAGTTGAGTGCGAGTAGTCATGGCTTTCAACCAGTTCACCACTTTGGAAGAGTTTGAAAATTTCATCTGGCACAACGAGATACCAAGCGATCAGATTTCTGAAGCGGTGGATCGAATGATGGCCTTATGCTTTCCAGAAGGGGTAAGTTGAATTTTCTACTTATTAACGCACTTATTAAAGTTAATCTTTCCCTAACAAACTATGTATTTCTTGTAGACTCAAGATTCATCGTTTATTGAAGAAATGAGGGAGCCATCTTTAAACCAAATACAAAGTGGAGCAGGCAGGAAACGACAGGCAGAGGTAAGTGTAAGTACTTGATTTTCTCCCGCTCGTCAAGGTAGTTAATATATGGTTTACTCTCATTCTATAGGATGATGTAGACAAGTCTCCAGCTAAAATGCCTCAGTATGAATGTCCTACTTGTAAAAAAGTCTTTACACGACCAGATAACTTAAAACAGCATAAACAGATCCATTTCAAGGAAAAGAAGCACCAATGTTCCAAGTGTGACAAGACATTCCATCGGAGATCAAACCTACTGCGCCACGAGAAGCAAGTCCACGAAAAG
The DNA here is from genome assembly GCA_942486035.1 of Porites lobata. Lineage (NCBI taxonomy): Eukaryota > Metazoa > Cnidaria > Anthozoa > Scleractinia > Poritidae > Porites > Porites lobata. The sequence goes on along the minus strand of CALNXK010000059.1, from coordinate 1,189,217 downwards.
CGTGCTGCAGCTAGAGAGTACAAGTGCAATACCTGCGGAGAGCGATTTCATAATCTGGCGCCATTTCGAGCTCATCAGAAGACAGCTCATAGTAAACCCTCTTTAAGTAAGAAACGTCCAAGGGACGAGGAAACAGGTAGGAAGCAGTGAACTTTTCTGTTGTATTTCAGTAAGATAAAATTATATTTTGTGTCAAGGATTAGTCGTAGGTAACTTTTTACTTGCTTCTTGCAACACAATAGAGGCTATGGCATGTTTGAACATGCCTTTGGTATGTTTGAAAGCTGCACCGTATGCAAATTTGAGGTGAAGGCAGTGGAGTGGAACAATTGGATTAGTCGTATGCAAATTTTAGCCGTGGGATGTTAAAACAATAGAGGCTAGAGTATGTTCGAACAGGTCGTGTGCTATTTTTAGTTGGTTTAGGTTTTCTAGTTATTTTAAGGTCGATAAACGTCTTCGTTTTCGATTGGTTAGTTAGAAAATAAACGTTTTCACTGGTTAATTCATAGTTTCTGAGGAGTAAAGTCAAACTTGTCTGTGACCTAAAATCACTGAGACGTAACGTAATTACGCAAGTCCTATTTCCTGCTGCTGTGATTGTCCTAGTTCCGGTTCACTGACTTTTGGCGGGCAAATCGTGCATATTAATGAGGGCAAAGACAAACTAGCTCTTTTTTAGCACGAAATACAATGTTTTACTTACCCCACACCCCTCTTATTCTTCCGCAATTGATTTATTTTCCCTTTTTGATTTTACTCTTTATTTTTAATTTTCATCCACGACCACATCTACCGTACATCGACCCCACATAGACCCTACATGGACCCCACACTGACCCTACCCCGACCTTTTTTTTCCGCCACCACATTTCTATTGTTTTCCCTCCTTGTTTGCTTTGCTCGAAATCGCGCGCATTTATCCTTGGTTTAATTTTTATTTCCCTTTGTTTTTGGGCATGGCAATATATGATAATGAGTTTGAAACAAAGGGAAATAAAAATTAAACCAAGGATAAAATTGAACCACAACTAGCCTGCGTAGCAAGCGTTTCCAATCGAGTTATTGCGCGAAAGTTAGAGCGGAAGCAAAAAAAGGTTGAAGGGGGAGAAGAGGAAACGCTTGCCCGCAAACCCCACGATTCTGGAAAACGCCCCTTGATATTTCACAGTTCGGTTCATTTGTAAATTGACAGCTCGTCAAAATAGAAACACAACGAACAGATTACTCCTGGATTACCAGATTTGTAAAATTACTTTGTTGTCTAATAGAACACGTTGCAGGCGATTGCAAGAACTGCAATAAAAAAGATTTACGATAAAAGAAAGTTAAAACTATGAGCGATTGCTGCAGAATTTCTTGTTTTTTATTGTGTGGCTTTATCTCGTCTGAAACCTTGTCGACACGTCAAAAATGCCAAGTTTGTCCGGAACAATTCACTCCGCCGGGTACAAGTTTTGCAGAGCGGCTGCTCCGTTCAGCCTGTGTCGAAACGTTCTCTACAATAGATGCCGCTAAATTTCTAATAAACAAAAGGAATCTTTTCATTTCAAAAAGCAGACAAATCGCTTGTCCATGGCGGCTTTAGCCAGTGTCGAGTACCGATGTTCTGATTTATGTTGATGTTATCTCCAACAAACAGTCCATTTTTGCCAGTCAGATCTGCACGCCGTCATTCTCAATAAATTGGCCTTCCCTAGTCTCCACTGCTCGATCTCCAGTTATACTTTGAAGACTCTGATCTCATAAACCTTCGCACAAACACGATTCCAATAAATATCAGCCCAAAGCATTTGTAGTCTGCGACAACAAATCAGATGAGACCAGATCTGTGACGCACGAAAACAAAGCATACCTGGTTTGATTGATGCTTCGAATGCTAAGTAATCAACACTACCCGTACCGCGCCAATCAGAAGCTGCGTTCGTGGGCGAACGCAGTTTTTCAAAATCGTGGGGTTTGCGGGCAAGCGGTTCCTTCGTTCCCCTCCCCCTCCCCCATCATTCATGTTTTTTTTCGCTCTTGTCCCAGCTTTCTAGACGAACCTCGCGAGGAAACGCTTGCTACGCAGGCTAAACCACAACATATACGCAACTTATGCCGTTGCGAAAAGCCTGAAAAAAAAACATTCAGGCTTGAAAGGGATTCGAACCCTTGACCTCTGTGATAGCGGTGCAGTGCTCTACCAATTAAGCTAACAAACCAACTGGGAGCAAGTCGTTGAAGAATTGGTAAGATAAACTAATTGGTAGACTTTAATTATAAACATAACTCTATTCAAGTACCTGTTGCAAATGTGCGAAGTATTGTAAATTCTCCACCTTTGAGATTTCATTGTTACTTAACAGAAGAGTACAAGGTGAAATGCCTTTGGATAAACATTCTATCTTCTTCAAACCACGATCTGAAACAAGAGGTGCTCCCTCTTAGCAGATTATATAGTACATACATGTAGGTCCATGAATATTTTCTGGAGTAACCCATTCAATGAACTTGCAGCGAAATGACTTCAAAAAATTAGGAGACAATAGAATAATAGAGATTACTATGATTATCTCTCTCAGCTGGTACTCACACTACAGTGGCTGCATGTTTAGTCAGTATTTTATACTGTACAGACGGTAAATTGCAAAATTTGTTCCAATTGCAATTTGTGACAATTAATGTTCATTATCATTCATTCAAAATATTTCCCTGATTCTGATTGGCTAAAAGCACATGCATAATTCACCATAACCAGCTACTGATGACCAAATTTTTGGAAGAATTTTGCCATTAATCAACCGATGACATCAAAAGTGCAGCTTCCTAGTGGGTTAATGCACCATTAAATGAGAAGAACTGGGGACGAGGTTGAGTTTTTTTGGTTGTGAAAACAAAAATAACGGGCATTTTACTTGTTTCAAGAGTAAGAACTAGGCTTAATAATAGAAGACAACTCGAAGGGCAACATCTGCTATTTGGAGAATATTTATGGAGCTGAACAACCCTAACCGTGTACTATCGAACATGAAATTAACATCGATGGAGGTAAGCATGTTTTGGATTAAATTGTTTTTAAACTAGGAATTATTTTGAATGAATAATAAAACAATTATTGAATTCAGCTTTCGTATCGTAATTTTTATGAAGAATTATGAAGATCTCAGAGGGTGTTACCCGCCTTGGCCTACGGCCTTGACAGATAACACCCTCCTCGATCTCCATAATTCTTCACAAGATACTCAGCCTCATTCATTAACTGTTAATTAATTTATAAAGCTATTCCTTTCAGGCTGTCTTGGACTATAATAACCTTGCTTGTTCTTCCAAGATTTGTGGCCTCTGTACTTTGCGCTTGGACCATACATTAGGCAGAAAAAGCTTGATCTGTAACCTACAGTACTAAGCTCAAAGTCAATTAGTAAGAGGTTAGTATTACAGAATAGTACTCACTTGAAAAGTTCACGACACCATTATCTGTTTCTAGGGCAGACATATTCCCAGCTTGTTTAGATGGCATCTCCCTATTAAGAAAAGCTTGAAAAAATATGGAAATTACATTTTACACTGACTTATCATCCAGAAAATATGGTATTTAATATCAAGTTAAGATATTCTTAGAATTCGTAATTTAGTAACAAGGCCCTGCCAGGGTAAATTCCAACAAGCAACATGTTGTTCCGACAAGCGACATGGCCCAAAAAGTAGTGACAGCGAGTAAAATGACCTCCCTCGCCCAAATAGTGACAGTGACGGCAAAGCAGACAATAAACGATAAGCATTTATAAACACCGACACGAGATGTTTTAAAATTCAGACAGGCAACATGGGATCCCCCCTACCAGGGCTTCAGTAACTCTTGGCCATTTAGCCAGTCAGCTGGTAGATTGCCAGATTGTAGACTTAAAGAAAACATATGAGACAGATAAGGAGCAAATCTGACTTGCTGCTTCTTTACGAATGTACAGTTGTAGCATGGAATAATGCATTTGCCTAGTCCCCATGCCTCATTATTCTGCCCGGCCAGTTCATTTTAGGTGACGTGGTCCAAGCAAAGAAGTGAAGAAGAAGTTTCCCGCCCTTTCATCTTGGATACATCACCGAAGAGAATAGACCGAAAAGGCCTGGGATTAAAACGCTGTACAGGGACCAGGAAAGAATTGCATCAGGACCACAGCTTTTTTGGGATTTGAATTCTGCAGGATTTTAGTAATACCAGCATTGTTGAAGGAGATCAAGTCTGGTGGATGACAGATTCTTAGGGCGTTGTTCTCACTACAACTACTAAAGCTGCCATGCACTCGCTACAAAAGCAGAGGTGACATGACTTTTGTTAACACTGACCAAATCCAAATCTAATTTCAGGATTTCTTTTCTAGAAGGTTAAAGTTTGTTGATCCCTTCAGAATACTATCCAGCTGTGCATGATGATGAGTGGAAGTACATAGATGTTACAGTTTTGTCAGTGACATTTTTTGCTCACTGAACCACGGAACACAACTCGACACTTCAAAACACGGTACACCCGAAACTATAAGCACGGAATACTTCTACAAAACCTCCACCGTTATAAGAACTTTGTAAGTTATTCATAGCTATTCTACCAAGAACTACATGAACACAGTAAAGTGTCTGATTGTCAAAGGGAACAACGGAAATTGACATTGCGTATATCATTCGAAAGGACGAATGAGATCTCTGAAGAGGGTGCTCTCCTAATGCAAAAAAACAAGCTGAAAAACTGTTCACGAACCGTAAAAATACTAACAAGGGAGCGGTACAGCTAAAATAAGGTAAAAATAAATAGCTCACAAGCGACAATCGCTACGTACCTTTTGACGCTGCTCCTTCGATCTTCTTCTTCCAAACAAACAGAAATCCCGCGAAAAGCTCTCGCAAGTCCTACTCGGTCTGAAGTGAACGCGCAGTCATTTCCAGGTTTCCGCTCCGAGGGCTAGAGAATATGGACAATTTATGGACAATAAAGTACCCAAATTCCCAAGTCGCCGCAAGTCAGGAGCCCTGGTAACATACACGTTTTCTAAGTGAAATGTATCTTATTTATTTTGGAAAATTGTGCCCTCATGGATCTAAAGGGGAGGAAGGAGGGAGGGGTATGGGGAACACAAAAAATCTTCAGGTCTTACGTTAATACCCATTTGGCCAGTTTATCAACTTACCTGTCATTTTACGATCAGTCTGCCGCTCATATACTTCGCAAAATTCTGCTTATCCAAGTACATGTAGTAGCTGGTACCACTCAAACGGATTTTGCTGCGTTCCTGCTGCTATCTGTTATTTTGGGCCGGGTATCCCAAATCCCCTGGAGTGAGGGTGGATGTCGCTGAAGCCTTCACCTTGTTTGGTACAAACATCGTTAATTTTGCTACCCTGTTTGGGACAAGAAATCTATTTTCATGTCCCTAATTCACTTTGTTTCGCATTCAGAATTAAGTAGTTTTCTATACACTGTATACATGGTATTACAAAACTAGCATCACAGAAAACTGAAAGATGTTTTGGAGAAAAGTTTTGGTAACACAAATGTAGAGACATCTGTAGAAGGCTCATCGCCAACCTTCACACTCTTTTAAAACTTTTAAGGGTTCCAGTTTAAAAAAAAACACTGTTCAAGAAGCTGAACAAGCCTCGAGACCCTGAAAATCATACCTTGTTCAGCTGCACATACCCGTTCTATGGTTCTATAGGCCAAGTAAGGCGCCAGTGCCCAGTCCACCGCGGGGCTCGCTCAACCCTATCTGGAGGAATTTGTTAGCTAAATTTTCTATTGTTATACGCATGGGTGGATCCAGAGAATTCAGAAAAGGGTGGCCGGGACACTTAGCAGCTCTATTCTAGATAATTTTTATTTTTCTGAGACAGAATTCTGTAAAAATAATACAAAAATTTCAAAGGAAAAGGGGTGGCTGCAGCCACCTCGGCCCACCCCAAAATCCGCCCATGTACTGCGCCTCCCAGAATACAAACATCACTAAGTGAGTCGGGTATCCTCTGTGGGCCGCGAAACTGTCCCATTAGTGAAAACATTCTGAAACTTCTCGTAGGCTGAGTCGGCTGCAATGACAACTTTTGCAGGTACGTTTGGGTGGGTAAAGGGTAGAAAACGAAGACTTAAGACCCCAAGCGAATAATACTCTCAAAATCAGTTGAAAAAGCTCGAAAAGCCAGCTATTCAGATCAGACCTTGGTAAGATAGGGCGAGCCACTTATGAGCAAAAACGCGACTTTTCACTTTTCTGTGAAAGAAAAATGAATGCGAATTTCGTCACAGATCAGCAACTCCATATCCCATAATCGCTTTCGTCAGAACGCATCCTAATCTGGTGTTCCCTGTGACATCAAGGTAAACATTTTCTAGCCTACGCGTAGCCCCACCCTCCCCTAAACCATCCCCCTGCTATCACGGGCGACTGCCGATTAGCCGCCCCTATTAATTTTATCAGGGGCATCTCGGCTGGGAAACTTGACTTTCGACTCGATTTCGTTTCCGTAAGTGACGAAAGCGGATTCGTAATCAATGATTACTTCTAGTATACATTTACTATCTTAAAGCTTGAGCTCAACACAGGTTAGGCTTTCAATGTTGAAACACAGAAACGTATTGCAACTTGAAAACATTGACCGAGCCAACTTTTTCGAGTTTAACTCCTCTGTCGAAAAATGACCAAAAACTGATAATGCCTTTTTTTTCTTTGACTGAATCATTTAATGATCATATTTCTTCTAGAGTTCCAAGTGAGGGAAAAGGTTACTGAGAATGCGCGAATAATCAAAATAATATGGAATATGGAAGTCACCAAGACAAAACCAGTTTAACCTTACGTCAAAAGTGGCGTGATTGCTAAAGAAAAAATAGAACTGATGCAAGAGTAAGGTTGAAGAGATTATCTTCAAATACGTACTGCAAAACAATATTTGCAGTCAAGGAACACGATTCCAGTTACAGGAAATGCTGGTAAGTATAGCTATTCGATTCTAGGAATGGTTAAAGAACGGGGTAGTTAATAAGGACTGGTATGATAACAACAAACAGTCCCAAGCTGACACCAACGCTAGCTCCGCTTGAGTGCCTTTTCTTATCATCAAACTTCACTTGTTCCAGTTTGGGATAATAATCATTCCAAAAGGACATTCGTCGAGGATAAAACGATGCCGCCATCTTGGGACTGACTTCAACCTTCAGATAAGTTCTGTGGCTGGAGTTAAACTTCCCCAGCGTAACACCGCTGACTGGTTGTGGTGTCGGATCACCCGTTCTGGCAAAGTTTGCGTACAAGGCCATGATAAACAGGCTTATGTTTTTGTCAGCCGCGTCGTAATTGAATGGCGAATTCGGCAGTAATGGGACTCCAAAGTCGTACATAATGTTGTTGGCATGGACCACACCCATCCACTCCGATCCAAAACTCACCTTTGAATGGTGGGCAAATTCGAACATATAAACTGGAGAAACTTGGCTTTGAATGGCGGCGACCTTATGACTTGGTGCGAAGAACATTAAATCACTAAGGACGTTCACAAGTTGGCTTCGGAGAGCGTAAACATTGCTGCTGTCAGGCCATGGGGTGTACATAAACTCCAGCGCATCGGTTATAAGGTCAGCTGTCTTTGCTCTACAATAATATATGTGAAAATAAAACTTTCAGAAAGTTATTCATAATATTTTTAGAGCTTTTTTCAGCTTACGAGAATAGACACCAGACTCATTGCAGGCGACAAGAGGAGCCCGCAATCCTAATCTCCAGGTTGTTATTACGCATGTGTCGCATGTATGTAGCCAGCATTCGTTTGCCCCTCCACTAAGAATGAATGGAATGCACAAAAGGCAATATCATCACGCGCGTTTGGACCTTCTATCACTCGATCGTAATCTGGTCACACGTGTCTTGACTATATCTAGCGTGAAACTTATGCAAAGCACAATGATTTTGACCTATGATCGTTGTCCCAAGCACTCCATTAACCTTTGGTTATTACTAGTTAATAAACTATATAGTGGATCGAATACAGTAGCAATCACGTGCATTTTTTGTTTCCCTTTGACGACATCACTTATTTCGCATTATGACCCAAACAGAAACTTTTGGCGGGAAAAGGTTTAATTCAGTGCCGCTGTCATGTGACTTAGAACTAAGCCAAAAAGGGCGCAGGGCACGCGCGTTGTTGTGGAAAAGACTATCACTTATCCGAACGTCACTGTTAATTTTCAGTAGCGTCCAGATGAGTCTATTGGAAGGTTAGAGGTCAGAGTACACAGTCACAGCATATTTTAATAGCAGATGGGAGTGGATGAATGAGTTTCTTAAAAATAGCGAAGAGTCTGATCTTGAATAAGTCGATGAGCGAGGAAATTTGATGTCCAATCACAGGAAACATTTATGGATCTTAACCGTTCTACTGTTATTGTCTTTGCCTTTGTTTTGAACTTTTCTGCCTCACCATTTATGAGATGAGATATTTGGAAGAAAGGCTTGTTAAATGCAGTAGTAGAGAATTGGGTGGGAATTGGAAGGGTATCTTTGAGTTTTATTTTATTAGTTGGCGTGTGCATTTGAACAAGAGATAAAAGAAAATGATTTAGGATTGCATTTTCAGAGTCAAAAACATTCTCTTTTGTAGCAAACATAAGGTGTAAACTTACTCCTTGATTCGTGCGCTAGCGAGTTTTGTGAGGAAGGTCTTGAAGAACGTCGGACTCACTCCATTGTCCACACTCTCCGTCAGCCCAAACGATAACGTTGCCATCAAGCCAAGAGTACCTGCAGCCTCGTCGCTGTTAAAGGTGATCATCATCGGTGCGATTTTGAAATCTTTCTTCTTTCGCAAATTCCGAGGAGTGTCATGGAGAAAGTGTTTGTCCACAACTGGAGCCCATTTCGGCTGATCGACAAACCGAAAGTTAACTGCGTCTGAAGCTTTTTGTATATCAGCAGCTTTCTTTTCCTGAAGGCAGCGAACCATGGCTTTGTGATCACTCGATGGACACTTCATTTTCTCTGCTACCTCTTTGCTGTTTCGGACACCAATCGATATCTGTTGAATTGCAAAGGGAGCTAAATCTACGCCACTTTCCGCAATGACCCCATGGAACAGATCTTTGGAAAGGGGCGACAAAAGATGTAGACTCACACTTAGTCCCCCAGCGCTTTCTCCAAATAAGGTAACCTTGCCGGGGTCCCCACCGAAATTCTCAATGTTTTCTTTGACCCACGTCAGTGCTTCGACCTGATCTAACATTCCAAAGTTTCCAAGGGCCGCGGAATCCCCGGTTGTAAAGAAGCCAAATGCCCCCAGACGATATTGGATCACGACTACTACCACGCCTTGTAGAGACAAAATATCACCAGGGAAGGTGACCGAGGTACCGCTATCATAGCCTCCCCCGTGAATCCAGACCATCACCGGTAAATTCAGGGTTACGTTCGGAGTGTAAATGTCAAGATACAAGCAATCTTCACTGTAAGAGAAGTTTTTGGCGAAAAGCTTGGTTAAGAACTCGAGGCCTTTGCCTTGCATGCAAAGAGCGCCATGCTCCTTCGCTTGACGAACGCGGGGTTTCCATTCCTTGGGTGGTTGTGGCGGTTTCAGCCTGAGTTTTCCCACTGGTGGAGAGGCGAACGGTACACCTAAAAACTTGTTTACAGAGTTGAAACGAGCAGAAATATTTGAGTAACGAGATGTGAACCCTTCGATCTTTCCATACCTCGTTGATACTGTTACTGTCGAGACCACAGGCAAAAACGCACATAATGCTAACAGTGCCATGAGCAACATTGTTCCCAATTCTTCTGCACGAAGCTCTTCAGTCACTTTTCACACTTTTATGTTTTTTCTCTGCAAAAAAGTACTGATTGAAGGGTCATTGAATAAAGCAACGCTTCGCATAATAAATGTCAAGCTTCAATGACTTTGTAGTTTGCTTGCGTGTGCGTGGAAGTTCACATAACGTGAAGAGGTCACGAAAAGCATTTCTGACGTACGCTTGTGGTTCTGCAACGAGTACACGTGACAAAACCCTCAATTGTCAACTGAAGAAGAACACAGGTTTTACTAGTTTTACTAATGAAGTTATAAAAGGTTATAAAATGAATTCGTGTTTTTAGCGGCCATAAGATGTTTCACCGCACATTTCTCTCACGAAGCCAAGAAAGGTGCGATTTTTGTTTGAAGACCGACGGTAACAGATTGCTACAACCAAAGGAGTTGATTTTGCCGTCATAGTTGAATGCTATCGTACTAAATTAGCCAATAATGCTTAATCTTGAGAAAAGTGGCGCAAAACACTTACATCATGTTCTGTAAAAATCATTTTATCTCGTTTTAATTTCATGCCAAATTTGGAATTTTTTTGGGTAAGATACTTCTTTCTTTTATTATTTCCACTAGTAGTCTGGCAAAAAAACCCTCCGACAGCAAATAAATACAACGTAATTTTGTCACAGTCATGTCAATATTTACCATTTGCATCGCAATATCATCTCGCAAATTTGTGTGAACTCATCTTTGACTTCTTACTATACAGACAAAAGTCTAAGCTTCCTTCTTGCCTAAAGAGATAATCAACAGCAAACTTTGAGGGAAAGTGTATTTGTCTTTTTCATCAACGGGCTTCAAAAGCTTTAACTTCTGGCGAAAACGTGCAGAGCTTTCCAAATCATAATAAACAGCATCGAATTTAACTTGGGTCCTAATATCTTTGCATACATGTACTTCATTTTTATTAGACTTATCCTTTCTTTGCGACGTATGGTTAATAGCCTTGGCGGAGGTTTAGCGCATGGGACGCCTGGGTGCATAACGCGATCGCCTATATACAACTGAAGTCTTTATGAAGGCTGCAATCTTGGAATGAACAGAACAAAATGGAAAAGCAAACCTTCTCTATCCCCAACTCGAGGATTAAGCCGCCCGAAAGACCAAAAAGCGGCATTTTTTCATTTGATTTCGGAGAGGCGGTGTGGGGCGGGGGGGGATTGGGGTCTTAATTTCTAGTATATTTTGTTCAAGATTGTGGTTCCACTAATCGTCAAAATGACTCGTCTCAGCTGTTCCAAACATTTGAGGGGATCCTTAAAATCTAGACGATTACATGGAAGCCAAGCTTTCTATTGAACCAATGGTAAACGGTTCAGAGTTTAAGGTTGAGTTTTCAATGCGCGGCTGGAGGTTTTCATTTATTTATTATTGGTTAAAGTAAAAAAGAAAACTTTGAAAAAAATTAAACGTCGCAATCATAGAAAAAATGGTATATATTTGAATAGCAGTACCTCCCCCAAGTCCCAAAAGTCAAGGACAAATTAAACGATTCACTTATTCATGCAAACGAAAATAGCAAAGAAAAACTAAAGTTACATTATTACGGTTCGTTTATTTAACAAGGTGAAATGTGAGTGTTAAAATTCGTACGTATATATATATGTCAGATTCCATTCAAAAAAAATAGCATTAAAATTAATATATAAGTATGTACTTCTCAAGTATGCGTACTTTCTCAAAGAACCTGAACTCAAGTGAAACGGCGAGTGGTTTCACTGCAAAGTTTTAAACATTTTATGGCGTCATTTCTATGGTCTTTAAGAGTGTAGACGATTGGAAAATTGTGGTCGATTTGTTTTTTACAATAACATTTATTTTTAGTTTACTTCGAATAAAACAACCGGCACTGCGTCACATGTTTTGTCATTTCCATGGCCTCTACTCTCATAGACCGTAGCTCTCGACCAATCAGCGCGCGAGGATTCGCTCAGTTATTGTAAAGTATTATTTTGATAAATATATCCTTTATATCATACATAAAAGTATATTTAAAGCGAATGTATAACCTGTCACTATTATACTGTAATCTGTTCCTACCTACAGGAATCTTATAATATCAGGACACTAAAGGACGTTTGTTGACAAAAGATACTTTGTCTCTTTTAAGGGGGTATATATAGTTCATTGATGTCGCTCAAGCGAACTAATAGGGCAACAAATAAACCATACGCCCGCCAAAATCATTTTACTCCCCTATTTACTTGTTAAAAAGATTTTCTTATCACCGTCGTACGTAACAGAATTGGACTTGACCACAAAAACACAACCAAAGCAACCAACCAATCATAACTCGAAACGAAAACTATGCGCTTGAGACCAAAACACCTGTGTCAATGGCGGGAAAACAAAAAACTCGCGACAAACGCGCGAAGACAATCCTTCTACTTGCTTCAAAGCACGATGCACGATGTTTGCTTTCCCAAACAAAAACAACAAACAACGCGACAGTTTATCAGAAAATCTTCTAACAAGTTCATGAAACTTTTGCATTATTTTGTAATTATTAGTTGGAGAAAAGTGCCACGGTTTCTTTCATTTTCATGGGTACACGTTGAAGTCTTTTACGGCTGGATTTGCAAGGGCAGTGAACTGCGAAGAAAAAAAAAAACGAAAACAATGTTTATCATCAAGTCGCTAGATAGCAAGCAATTTTTCGGCACAATATGTTGCGATATGTGAGGTTTTGAAAAAATCCTGATAATAAAATTACTTCTTGGACGGTAAAACTACAGATGGACCAGCAAAAATGCTCGAAAGCCATATGACAAAAGTACTGTAAATGAGATCTCCGAGGTTATCCTACACGAATCCGTTTTCAGGGTGGATTTATTTGCAGCAAACCCATAGCAGTCGCATTTGCCTAGAAAAACAAGTGAAAAGTGCTATACGCGTATGCTGCAAATGAATTCACTCAAACATTGTAAACGAATTGGCCTCGTCGAATTTGCCCAGGTGAGACTGTATCGGTGTGACTGTCGGTTTCGAATTGCACTTAATGCTTCTTTAATCGACTATTGCCAAGTTACGCCGGAAACAGCAAGAAACTGGGTCCAAATTGGCTCGCCATAAACAGCCCTATAGTGTAATGCAAATAACACCAACCAGTCTTCATCAGCGCAACCTTAACATGGCTTAAAGAAACCTGTTGTGAAACCAGTAGTAGGCGTTAACGGCTTCTGTAAAAGTAAATGGTCCCCAGAGAAAATAAATTCGTAATCGGAAAAAAAAATTTGGCCAGCCTAAAGTTTGTATATACAAATCGCATGAACCGATCACACTAAGTGCTAGAAATAAACAGTAGACCTGCACCGTTCTAAACCTCTTATTTCATTGGTCCCCTTGAATCTGCACTTCCCTTGTTTTCAGGGATAGGAGCGTTGTTATGTAGTCGCCGACCAATTATTGCCTCAGCCTTCACCTTCGGCAAATAATTGATCTGCTCGCCACTGACAAATCACGATATTTTGCTCAACCTCGTCCAATAATTGTTAATGATTGTATTAAGTAGTTCGATCTGTCCCTTTGTGGGGTGGAACCAAGGGGGACGCGGTCGCGAGAGCAAAGAGCGGTTTCACTCACGTGGCCAGCATCTATACCAATTTATTGAAACAAAAGAAAGCGTTTACAGAAGAAGAGGACTGTCTTGGTTCACCAACATGGCCGCCGTTTCATTGTTTTTAAACACCAAAATGGCCGCCATGACGTGATGTGAAAACGTTATATACGCCTCCTGCCTCCAGTTCACTTTCTTGGCGGTAAAGGCAAAAAATAAATTTTTTTACCTGCTTAGTAAACTCATCAACACAAGCCATCCTGATGCGCTCACTAGTAGCTGGACTGTCCAGTCTAAACACCCCTTCAACACCTGATTCGCGCCTAAAATGAGTAGAGGTAAAACAATATTTTTACAGTCAAACTGCAACCAGCTGCATGGATTCACTACGCAAATACTAAATAAAAGTAAATACATGTGGAATAAATACATAAATAAATACATCACAAACTGTAAATACATAAATATGAAATAAAGAAGGAAAAAGGAAGGAAAGAAAGAAAAATTGGAAGGAAAAAAGGAAGAACGAACAAAAGGATGACCAAAATTTGTGGCTAAAAAAGAAAACAGAGTTTTCGTCCTAATATCTGTCACTACTCTCCATTATAATAACATAAAATTTATAAAATACAAGATTCAAAAAACGAAAAACATGGGGAAAAAAAGTGACAGGACGATGCAAAGCATTAAATAAGGAAATTTATTTCAGGTTAGATAAGAGAGAGTTTCAGTTTTAGGGCTTAATCTAATAAAGAAGGATTCTAACCTGGCGAACATGATGGCATCTTTAATAGCGTAAAATACTGAAGAGGCTAGGAACAAAGGAGGCTCGCCGACGGCCTGAAAATAAAATGTGACTGTTATCAGAAGATATTAGATTCAATTCATTTTTCCGATGTCGGAGCGAGGATTTAGCAATACCTTCTCTACAGAATAGGGCACCATCCACACCAACCACACCAGTTTTTTTTTTACAAGAATCAACCTTTCGTTCAAAAGATACCAGTGAATACGCACACCAAAACCGCATCATTTTTTCCACAGATCTGCGGATGGTTTAAGGCCTCGTTCACACGAATTATTCGGGTAAAAAATATGCGGTTTCAAAAATGTTCCTGGGGAAAAAACTTCGCTTAACTGGCTCAACCCTATCTCTCGGCGAAACGGGCCTAGCCGGAGAAGGATAATAATCCACACAGACTTAGGGCGATTAAAATGGTACACAATGAACCGGAAAGGAAGCGTTTTAACATCTATGAAGATTCTTCGTACTTTTGAAGAAAAAACCGCTTTTTCGTTCGGTGCACTCCGCAATAGATGAACATAAAATTCCACTGGAATGTCCGCAAATCCGGGAATCTTGTACGCTCCAGGCCCCGTGGTCCACGGCGTGCCAGTCTGAGAGTAGCGTATTTCTTCGATGGTAAACAAACCTAGTCCTTGGACAAAGCCGCCTTCAACCTGGAAAGAATAACATAAAAATTGAAAACGAATGGTTGAAAATCAGCGACAAAATTTTTGAGGTACTTTTGTGACATGCGGTATCTTTCGGAGAACAAACCAATCAAGAACCATCTTCATTCCCCATCCCTCCCCAAATCAAACATTACTTGGGGGAGTGGGGAAGGGAAGCTTGCATTTTCTTGTGACGTAGGCAGTGCCTTAAAAACTTGGAGAATAGACCTTGTTTACGCACGGCTGGCCTCGTTCTCTCTACGAGACTAGCCGTGCATGAACAAAGCTTTTTAAATCTCCTGAGACAAAACTAAAATGACCGCCGCGTGACAAAGGTCTATGGTCTTAAGAAAAACGTATGTCAACTGACGTATTTTCGCGGGGACCAAGTCTACTAAAAAGTCTGACCTGCCCAATGTCGATAGCCGGATTAAGACTGTTGCCAACATCCATCACTATGTCCGTGCGAAGAACCTGTTGGACAAATTTGAAAAAATAACAGTCGATTTGCTTGCCAGTAGAAATCCGGATATTTTGCTCAACCTCGTCCATGCAAAAAAGGTCTAGCATTCCACAGAAAACTTAAAAGTTATAGGTATAACTACATGAGTGACACGTACATGGAAGTAACTCCGGGACTAAAATTGTGACGATAAGTTAACCTATTCCATAGTACGATACCTGGTCGCGTAAACAAGCAATGTCGGTTAATTTCACAACGTTTGACAATCTTGTGTTGCATGGCGGTCTCAAAATAATGTACCCGATGTTTACGACCTAGCCAATTAATGTGACGTGGCATTCTCAACACGGCGCGACAGTAACTTTCCTACCTGGTGATCTCCTGTGAGGCAGTCGATTTCCACTTCCGAGCAAGCTGCTCCAAAACAGAAGTAGTTAAAAACTCTGCCTGTATTGGTCGTCCAGTCATATCCTAAATCCGGCGTTCTGTGAGATAACAAGCAAACAAAGCTGCGTTTAACTGAAACTGCAGCAAAAAAGCGTTACCATTATACCTTAACGAGACGGGAGCTGGGATTTCTCTACTATAATCAGTCACACAAATCATTACAGGCTAGCCATATTCATTTCAGTCAGAACAGAGACAAAACGCGCCACAAAAAATTACGCGTACGAACCATATGTAGCAAACTGGAACTAGATTGCTGTTGAGGCTAATATTTGTATGTCAAAAGATGTCGCTACACAACCCTCGATCCAAAGTTAGTTCCAAGACTATTTTTCACACAATACCAATATTTTAATATTTGGTCGATCCCAGACCCCTGTACAGAGCCATACACGTAAAACCCTAAGATATTTCGCTCTGTTCAGGAACCCTTAACTTCACAGCGTTTCTTCACTACGGTCAGTATTTTTGTGAATTGTCCATGGAAACTCTCTTACTTCCAATTTTGAATTACCTGTCGTGGGTCTGCGTGAATTGACCTTTGTTGCGCAGAAAATAAACAATTAGAAAAATAATAACCACAACACTGTTACTTTCTTACTTGTAAAATCCATTGGCAGAAAGATTGACTCGATCAAAGTAGGCCGAGCGAACCTGGTCAGCGAAAAAGAAACTGTTAAGGACAAACCATTAAATGATTTTTGTCATCATAAACTTGAAGCAAGTTAAGCAACAACAAAAAATGGCCAATTGTATGATAAATATGAACTAATTGAGCAAATCACCGACTTATCGACCAACAGAATGATGGCCAACTGGCGGCGGAACAAAATGGTGAACAAATTAAAGGCCTGACTAAGGGATGAGCATGTCTCCATTTACTTACCCAGTCTTCCCAAGATCCTTTGGGATTCTTCATTTGATAGGGTTTTAACCGCTCCAGTATCTGCTCACATGCAATCTGCAAAACCATATCAAACAGTATTGCTCCTATTACAGTAGAAAATTTTGGACATCATCCCCAAACGCGAGCACTTATTCATAGCAGAAGCGGGCAGCACATATTAAAGCGTCTTGCAGTACCGGTAGGTTCATGCTTATACTTGCTCCAAACTTTTTTCAAGAGAAAGCAGCCATTCAAAGCGACACGCCGAACGAAATGTGCGAAAAAAAGAAACAGTGTTAACAGCTGTTGAGCGAAAGGAAGCGCTTTGTCTTGGATTTTCTTCGTACAACACTTTAAAAGAAGAGGCCAACAAGCAAGGTGTCATTAAACGTTTTTCAAAAAAGTATAGTGTAGAATAAATTACACTTGACAATCATTATATTGCATTACGAAGACCACTGTTAAGAGGGAAGGTGACAGAAATATAAACGTATAGTAAATAGGTTAGCTGACCTTGACCGCCATGCCATTGAGATCTGAGGACGCCGAAGCAGCAGTGGGTGATGTGTTGGCCACTGTGTTGGTGCTAGTTTCTGTGATGTGAATCTTGGAGACTGGAATGCCAAAACAACGAGAAGCCACCTACAAAAGGACAAGCATTAAAGTAACAATTCGACAAACGAAAAATAAACCAAGGCCGGGAAAAATCAATTAAGAACCCACGAGTTGAAATTATGTAAACAGCAGGCCCAGCTACAATACTACGCATTTTTCTCGAGGTGAAGAAGAAAACTATAGGATTCTTTGAGATCTGGTGTAATTTTAGAGTTTTTGGTGAATATTTTTAAGTTCCTCAGTTCTTTTAATTCCAAAAAGTATGAAATTTGATAAGTCAAAAGCGATTCTAAAGCCTTTGTTGACGATTTTTTGACGCCGTACACAGTATTGGTCAGTGGTTTTACCCATGACCCAGCATTTCTTGCATCTCTTTAGTTTCCATTTTTTCACTAACCTGCACCATTTTAGTGTGTAGTCCTTGTCCCATTTCTGTTCCTCCGTGAGTGACAAGAACTGATCCGTCTGTATAAACATGAACCAAGGCTCCAGCCTGGAGTGAATAAATAAGTAAATATCCATATTCGAAGACATTCCAAATGGAAGTCATATGTTTGAGATCTCTGTTTATATAACTGCAGAGCTTTGCGCAAGAAGTAACAAAACTTGCACCGAACTAAACTGCAAAACAGTCCGTTTTTTGCGTAGTTCAAAACATGCGATCGGTAAAACGAAAGTCGTACAGGGAGGGTGAAAACGAAGAGTGAGACTAGGGCGTGTGATGCTTCGCGCTCTGAAAAAAAAACTTATTTTGAGGAAAAAACCCTGTGTTGCAGTCAACCACCGAACAGAAGGGCTGACAATTATCTCATGCTATCTGGGCGCTAGTTATAGTCGTTGATGGAATTCCCGAGCATTCATCCAAAAGATTCTCTGCGCCAGAAAGGACTTCCATAATGTAAGTCTTTCGTTGACAAACGTCCATTTAACTATGAAATGTTAGATTATGCTCCAAGGTAGTCTTGAACGTCGAAAGGGTTCTTAGGGGTTTCGCACAAGCGTGGCGAATGGCCAAAGAGTTCGCTTAGGACAAGGACGTTTAAGGTTCCGACTCGGTGTCAAGAGAAATTGTTTTTTTACCCTTGTGGCTAAAAAGGCATTCTGTGAGGGTTAAAGTGACTTCCTACCTGGTTCATAAATGTAGCAGTAAATGCAATACCAAACTTGGTAGGTGTCAGTGCGATACCTCTCTTCTTCCAACGGTTCTCCCTTGAGACAAGACACACGCTAACGTAAGCTGCATTACCCACAGGACTAACTGCAGTTGAACCTCGATTGAGCGGTCACCGGTGAGGTACTAGTCTGCTAAACAGCCGTTTTTAGTGTCGTCACGCAACGCATTGCGTGACGACAATAAAAACGGCTGTGTAGCAGACTAGTGAGGTACCGGCAAGTGGCCGCTTAATGGAGGTTCTTCAGAAATTACCATAATCTTAAGGAGATATCACTTTATTTTGACACAAACACGAGACAGGAGCATCACTACTGGACCACAATTGCTTGTCACCTTTTATTTCGGACTATATTTTCAGTCATTTTCTCAAAATAAAGCAGAACGAGTGTATCAGGCGCTTGACGGCCGCTTAATAGAGGTGAGAACAAAAGGAGAACTCTCGTTGGGACGGCCAAAGGGTGGTCGTGAAAGGGCGACTTTCTACGGGGATCTGAGGCCTAAACCCTTAAAAATGTGAAAATTAAGGTATACAGAGATGCAATCTGGACGCTTAAATTTAGCATGTCAGTGTGTCGCTGTACGAACCTGTTAAAGGACTCAACGTGTCTCCTTCTTTCTTCGTAATGACTTTTATCTATGAGTTCATCCCAGATTCGCTGAATATGGCAGCTTGTCAGTGCTTGATTAAAGTGCGTTAAGTCACCTTCTTGATAGAAGTTCAACTCTCTGACCTATAAAGCAGTACTTTCCTGAGGTGTTGTTTGTTATGCTGTACAAAGTGGTACTATTTATTGTACTGTTTACTGTACTTTCCAGTGCCGTGGTACTATTTACTATGCTGTTCAAGGTGGTTCTAGCTTTTGAGTATGGGAATGAAATCCGGAAGTGTGATCACTGGAGTGAAAAACACTGATCAGTACTTTCCATTCATTGGGTTAAGTTGTGTAAATGATGCAGAAAATCCCTTCAAAGTCTGGGATAAGCTCAAAAAAAGATCCCTCGAATAAGACCATTCAAAGATAACAGTAATTGAGAAGTACGTCTTACTACAAGTCTTCTTTAGTTCTGTTGTTCATTGGCCGTTACACAAGTTTTGTTCTTACTGAAGTTTTCTCCCTTAATTCATTGCAGTGTAAGAGGCCAGGGGTTACTGATCATTCTTTGCGGGAGATGGGAGAGGAAGGGGGGTATAGTACTCACCTGTCTCTGTGAAATGCCGCAGGTGATTGCAACGTCAGTTATCCACGATTCTGCGAACATCATGCCCTTCGAACGAAAAGAAGCGTGTTTTATTTTTGGCCAAGAAATGAAACTGACATGACAAATACAATTACTATGATATAATTAAGAACTTCTGTCCATAACATAAGAGATTTCATACTTGCGGTCCACCAAAACCTCTGAATGCAGTGTTGGAGGGGAGATTCGTCTTGCACATGTAACCAAGTACGCGGATATTTGGAATCAGGTAACAGTTTTCTGCATGGAAAACAGCTCTCTCCATCACCTGCACAAAAATGACAAAAATGGTGGTTACACACGTCGTAGGAGCAGGCAGTTTCCCGAGACATCGGTGCTCTCGCCTCGCATTTATCGTTCTGTTGCAGAAAGCACCTATCTCATAGTGAGTTCCACATTTTTTTTTTTTTTGGTCAAAATTATAACTAATTAAGTATTTCGCCATCTTTCAGTTGTCATGCTTGGAACTCCAAAGGAAACAAATC
This sequence comes from Porites lobata, assembly GCA_942486035.1. Taxonomy (NCBI): domain Eukaryota; kingdom Metazoa; phylum Cnidaria; class Anthozoa; order Scleractinia; family Poritidae; genus Porites; species Porites lobata. The sequence continues at coordinate 1,169,081 of CALNXK010000059.1, read as the reverse complement.
AAGTAATTCTATCAAAGGGAAAACAAAGCGTGGTCGACTTTGGTCATTTTTTCGACAACAAAGGAGTTAAGATTGAAAACGTCGGCCCACAATTATTCAAGTTACAATCTGTTTCCATCCTAGCTATCTAAAGCCACAGACATAAACTCATAGCTGAGGCACAATAACAGAGTAATTTTAAATGACACTGAACCACTTTCGCTGGGTTCAGAAACTCGAGATGAACTTCTCACTAAGTAGCTCCCTGTTATGCTCCGGGACCCGTTTGCGGCACTGCTTATTGTAACTAGCCTGTGTACAGACGTCCCCCCTCCCTCAAAAAAAGCGGGAGAAGAGACGTCGTCTGTTCTCCCGATTTTTTTTTAATTGTAACAGAAAATAGGGGGTTAAAGCAAAGGCGTTTTCAAAAGACGTACGCCAATCGAACGTATAGTTTTTGCATTATTGAGCACTGGCTTTACCCAAATTTAGAGGTAAATCGTCTCTATAAGAGCAAACAAATTTGGTAGCGTCAAGCCATAGGCGGCGGGAAAACGGCGTCACGTCCGGTAGACGTGCGTCCCTCAAAAAAGCCTTTGCTTCAGCACACGAATTATGACTCACAGCTGCCGACAGATCCAGAGAGTTTCCAGTGTTGCTGTATAATGTTACATCCAATGCTTTGATCTTGCCATTAGTAGTAAAACCAACCTAAACAAACACAAAGAAAACAGAAAATGCGAAGATGTTGACAAAGACAGGAAAGACAATTCAATTTACATTTTTTCCGACAAGTCCCGACGTACGGCGTGATTCAGCGAGCCAAAATTTTCGTTCATAATTTTTCGACATTTTAGAGAGGCGAAAAGTACAAGACTTCGGACCATTCTCATTTGCTTCTCCCTCATCAAAACGACTTTCACGTCCACATTCGAAAAGGGTCGTCAAGACCATTATAGACCGACCCGGTGCATTCCGTTTTAGACTGAAATTTCCAAAAAGTAAAATTGCATTGTGATCAAAAGTAGTCTCACGGAAAGCCAACTTTCCTAAAAGATCAATTCACCCATTTTCTTCGAGACTTTTCGGTTAGAGTTTCAGCAAATTGGAACGCGCTCGAAAAAAAAACAAACAAACAAGAATATCCTGTTATTTCTCGTTTACTTCAACTGTTATCATATTACCTTGTATTTAGCCAAGAAAGGATGCCTTGTGCCTGTACTCATCATATCCTCATCTCTATCAAGCATGCATCGCACAGGTTTACCAGTCCTGAAAGATACGGGTTTTGTCAATTCACCATTTTGTTCTGACGCGTGGTGTAAAGAACGCACAGCCCGCGAGAAAACTGACCAAGCGTCGACGATCGCGCGCGAGTGATCCTCGAAAACCGCGTGAGCATTCTCCTACTTCAGTTTCCGTACAAAGAGTCTTCAGAATTTGAAAAGAGATCACTAAAGATGTTACCCGGAAAAAACAGCCGACATTTCGCGTCACCACCACTGGTTTCCCCGCGAAATGATGTCTGAGAAATGACGGCAGAAACGCCATACTGATGACGTGTCACTAGCCAAATCTGGGTAGTACTTCTGATTGGTGGTA